>JAXGFW010000047.1:0-194476 GCA_034376525.1 Nicotiana benthamiana | reverse complement strand
AGTGCCGACCTGCCGTCACCCGACGCTACCGCTCGAACCACCCCGACTTTCCACCACCGCCGCCAACGACCACCAACATCATTGCGCTTGACATGTTTCTAAGCATTGGTTAGCAATAGACGTGGTGCGACGTGGTGCGGCTTGGAGCGACGTAGTGCGATGTCGTGCCATGGCCACGTCGTGACACGTACCATGGCCAATTCCTGACACGTCCTGACACGTACCATGACCATACCCTGTCATGTCCTGCTCATCCTTACACGTACCATGGCCATGGCCAGACACGTCCTGACACGTACCATGACCATATCCTGCCATGTCCTGCGACGTCCTTACACGTACCATGGCCATGGCCTGACACGTCATGACACGTACCATGGTCATATCCTGCCATGTCTTGCAACGTCTTGAATCGTGCCATGGCCACGTCCTGACGCGTCCTGACACGTACCATGGCCACGTCCTGACGCGTCCTGACACGTACCATGGCCATATCCTGCCATGTCCTGCGACATCCTGACTCGTGCCATGACCACGCCCTTCCATGTCCTGATGCGTCCTGACACGTGCCATGGCCATGTCTTGTGACGTCCTGAGTCGTGCCATGGCCATGTCCTATGACGTCTTGACTCGTGTCCCATATCCTGCGACGTCCCGACTCGTGCCATCACCACGCCCTGCCATGTCATCACGCGTGCTGACACATGCCATGGCCATGTCCTGATGCGTGCTGACACATGCCATGGCCATGTCCTGATGCGTCCTGACACGTGCCATGGCCTTGTCCTGACGCGTCCTGCGACGTCCTGACTCCTGCCAGGGCCACGCCCTACCATGTCCTGCGATGTCATGAGTCTTTACATGGCCACGCCCTGCCATGTCCTGACGTGTACTGACACGTGCCACTGCCATGTCCTGACGCGTCCTGACACGTGCCATGGCCATGTCCTGACTCGTCCTGCGACGTCCTGACTCGTGCCATGGCCATGTCCTGACACGTGTCGACCGGCCGTCGCCCGACGCTACCGCTCGAACCACCCCGACTTTCCACCACCGCCGCCAACGACCACCAACATCATTGCGCTTGACATGTTTCTAAGCATTGGTTAGCAATAGACGTGGTGCGACGTGGTGCGGCTTGGAGCGACGTAGTGCGATGTCGTGCCATGGCCACGTCCTGACACGTACCATGGCCATGTCTTGACACGTCCTGACACGTACCATGACCATATCCTGCCATGTCCTGCAACGTCCTGTCACGTACCATGGCCATGGCCTGACACGTCCTGACACGTACCATGACCATATCCTGCCATGTCCTGCGACGTCCTGACACGTACCATGGCCATGGCCTGACACGTCATGACACGTACCATGACCATATCCTGCCATGTCCTGCGACGTCCTGAATCGTGCCATGGCCACGTCCTGACGCGTCCTGACAAGTACCATGACCATATCCTGCCATGTCCTGTGACGTCCTGACTCGTGCAATGACCACGCCCTGCCACGTCCTGACGCGTGCCATGGCCATGTCCTGCGACGTCCTGACTCGTGCCATGGCCACGCCCTGCCACGTCCTGACGCGTGCCATGGCCATGTCTGGACGCGTCCTGACACGTACCATGGCCATATCATTCCATGTCCTGCGACGTCCTGACTCGTGCCATGACCACGCCCTGCCATGTCCTGACGCGTCCTGACACGTGCCATGGCCATGTCCTGACACGTCCTGCGGCGTCTTGACTCGTGCCATGGCCACGCCCTGCCATGTCCTGCGACGTCCCGACTCGTGCCATGGCCACGCCCTGCCATGTCTTGACGCGTCCTGACACGTGCCATGGCCATGTCCTGATGCGTCCTGACATGTGCCATGACCACACCCTGCCATGTCCTGCGACGTACCGACTCGTGCCATTGCCACGCCCTGTCATGTCCTGACGCGTCCTGACACGTGCCATGGCCATGTCCTGATGCGTCCTGACACGTGCCATGGCTATGTCCTGACGCGTCCTGCGACGTCCTGACTCTTGCCATGGCCGCGCCCTGCCATGTCCTGCGACGTGATGAGTCATGCCATGGTCATGCCCTGCCATGTCCTGACGTGTCCTGACACATGCCACTGCCATGTCCTGACGCGTCCTGACACGTGCCATGGCCATGTCCTGACACGTCCTGACACGTGCCATGGCCATGTCCTGACACGTCCTGACACGTACCATGACCATACCCTGCCATGTCCTGCGCATCCTTACACGTACCATGGCCATGGCAAGACACGTCGTGACACGTACTATGACCATATCCTGCCATGTCCTGCGACGTCCTTACACGTACCATGGCCATGGCCTGACACGTCATGACACGTACCATGATCATATCCTGCCATGTCTTGCAACGTCCTGAATCGTGCCATGGCCACATCCTGACGCGTCCTGACACGTACCATGGCCACGTCCTGACGCGTCCTGACACGTACCATGGCCATATCCTGCCATGTCCTGCGACATCCTGACTCGTGCCATGACCACGCCCAGCTATGTCCTGACGCGTGCCATGGCCATGTCCTGTGACGTCCTGACTCGTGCCATGGCCACGCCCTGCCACGTCCTGACGCGTGCCATGGCCATGTCCGGACGAGTCCTGACACGTACCTTGGCAATATCCTGCCATTTCCTGCGACGTCCTGACTCGTGCCATGGCCACGCCATGACATGTCCTGACGCGTCCTGACACGTGCCATGGCCACGCCCTGCCATGTCCTGCGACGTCATGAGTCATGCCATGGCCACGCCCTGCCATGTCCTGACGTGTCCTGACACGTGCCACTGCCATGTCCTGACGCGTCCTGACACGTGCCATGGCCATGTCCTGACTCGTCCTGCAACGTCCTGACTCGTGCCATGGCCATGTCCTGACAAGTGTCGACCGGCCGTCGCCCGACGCTACCGCTCGAACCACCCCGACTTTCCACCACCGCCGCCAACGACCACCAACATCATTGCGCTTGACATGTTTCTAAGCATTGGTTAGCAATAGACGTGGTGCGACGTGGTGCGGCTTGGAGCGACGTAGTGCGATGTCGTGCCATGGCCACGTCATGACACGTACCATGGCCAAGTCCTGACACGTCCTGACACGTACCATGACCATACCCTGCCATGTCCTGCGCGTCCTTACACGTACCATGGCCATGGCCTGACACGTCCTGACACGTACCATGACCATATCCTGCCATGTCCTGCGACGTCCTTACACGTACCATGGCCATGGCCTGACACGTCATGACACGTACCATGATCATATCCTGCCATGTCCTGCGACGTCCTGAATCGTGCCATGGCCACGTCCTGACGCGTCCTGACACGTACCATGGCCACGTCCTGACGCGTCCTGACACGTACCATGGCCATATCCTGCCATGTCCTGCGACATCCTGACTCGTGCCATGACCATATCCTGCCATGTCCTTCGACGTCCTGAAAAGTACCATGGCCATGGCTTGACACGTCATGACGCGTACCATGACCATATCTTGCCATGTCCTGCGACGTCCTGAATTGTTCCATGGCCACGTCCTGACGCGTCCTGACACATACCATGACCATATCCTGCCATGTCCTGTGACGTCCTGACTCGTGCCATGACCACGCCCTGCCACGTCCTGACGCGTGCCATGGCCATGTCCTGCGACGTCCTGACTCGTGCCATGGCCACGCCCTGCCACGTCCTGACGCGTGCCATGGCCATGTCCGGACGCGTCCTGACACGTACCATGGCCATATCCTGCCATGTCCTGCGACGTCCTGACTCGTGCCATGGCCAAGCCCTGCCATGTCCTGACGCGTCCTGACACGTGCCATGGCCATGTCCTGACACGTCCTGCGACGTCCCGACTCGTGCCATGGCCATGTCCTGACGCGTCCTGACACGTGCCATGGCCATGTCCTGACACGTCCTGCGACGTCCCGACTCGTGCCATGGCCACGCCCTGCCATGTCCTGCGACGTCCTGACTCGTTCCATGGCCACGCCCTGCCATGTCCTGCGACGTCCCGACTCGTGCCATGGCCACGCCCTGCCATGTCCTGACGCGTCCTGACACGTGCCATGGCCATGTCCTGATGCGTCCTGACACGTGCCATGGCCACGCCCTGCCATGTCCTGCGACGTCCCGACTCGTGCCATGGCCACGCCCTGCCATGTCCTGACGCGTCCTGACACGTGCCATGGCCATGTCCTGATGCGTCCTGACACATGCCATGGCCATGTCCTGATGCGTCCTGACACGTGCCATGGCTATGTCCTGACGCGTCCTGCGACGTCCTGACTCTTGCCATGGCCACGCCCTGCCATGTCCTGCGACGTGATGAGTCATGCCATGGCCATGCCCTGCCATGTCCTGACGTGTCCTGACACGTGCCACTGCCATGTCCTGACGCGTCCTGACACGTGCCATGGCCATGTCCTGACTCGTCCTGCGACGTCCTGACTCGTGCCATGGCCATGTCCTGACAAGTGTCGACCGGCCGTCGGCCGACGCTACCGCTCGAACCACCCCGACATTCCACCACCGCCGCCAACGACCACCAACATCATTGCGCTTGACATGTTTCTAAGCATTGGTTAGCAATAGACGTGGTGCGACGTGGTGCGGCTTGGAGCGACGTAGTGCGATGTCGTGCCATGGCCACGTCTTGACACGTACCATGGCCAAGTCCTGACACGTCCTGACACGTACCATGACCATACCCTGCCATGTCCTGCGACGTCCTGAATCGTGCCATGGCCACGTCCTGACGCGTCCTGACACGTGCCACTGCCATGTCCTGACGCGTCCTGACACGTGCCATGGCCATATCCTTCATGACCTGCGACATCCTGACTCGTGCCATGACCACGCCCTGCCATGTCCTGACGCCCTGACACGTGCCATGGCCATGTCCTGCGACGTACCGATTCGTGCCATTGCCACGCCCTGTCATGTCCTGACGCGTTCTGACACGTGCCATGGCCATGTTCTGATGCGTCCTAACACATGCCATGGCCATGTCCTAATGCGTCCTGAAACGTGCCATGGCTATGTCCTGACGCGTCCTGCGATGTCCTAACACTTGCCATGGCCGCGTCGTGCCATGTCCTGCGACGTGATGAGTCATGCCATGGCCACGCCCTGCCATGTCCTGACGTGTCCTGACACGCGCCAGTGCCATGTCCTGACGCGTCCTGACACGTGCCGTGGCCATGTTCTGTCTCGTCCTGCGACGTCCTGACTCGTGCCATGGCCATGTCCTGACAAGTGTCGACCGGCCGTCAGCCGACGCTACCGCTCGAACCACCCCGACTTTCCACCACTGCCGCCAACGACCACGAACATCATTGCGCTTGACATGTTTCTAAGCATTGGTTAGCAATAGACGTGGTGCGACGTGGTGCGGCTTGGAGTGACGTAGTGCGATGTCGTGCCATGGCCACGTCCTGACACGTACCATGGCCATGTCCTGACACGTCCTGACACGTACCATGACCATATCCTGCCATGTCCTGCGACGTCCTGTCACGTACCATGGCCATGGCCTGACACGTCCTGACACGTACCATGACCATATCCTGCCATGTCCTGCGACGTCCTGACACGTACCATGGCCATGTCCTGACGCGTCCTGACACATACCATGACCATATCCAGCCATGTCCTGTGTCCTGACTAGTGCCATGACCACGCCCTGCCACGTCCTGACGAGTGCCATGGCAATGTCCTGCAACGTCCTAACTCGTGCCATGACAACGACCTGCCATATTCTGACACGTCCTGACACGTGCCATGGCCATGTCCTGACACGTCCTGCGACGTTTTGACTCGTGCCATGGCCACGCCCTGCCATGTCCTGCGACGTACCGACTCGTGCCATGGCCACGCCCTGCCATGTCCTGACGCGTCCTAACACGTGCCATGGCCATTTCCTGATGCGTCCTGACACGTGCCATGACCACGCCCTGCCATGTCCTGCGACGTACCAACTCGTGCCATGGCCACGCCCTGCCATGTCCTGACGCGTCCTGACACGTGCCATGGCCATGTCCTGATGCGTCCTGACACATGCCATGGCCATGTCCTGATGCGTCCTGACACGTGCCATGGCCATGTCCTGACGCGTCCTGCGACGTCCTGACTCTTGCCATGGCCACGCCCTGCCATGTCCTGCGACGTCATGAGTCATGCCATGGCCACGCCCTGCCATGTCCTGACGTGTCCTGACACGTGCCACTGCCATGTCCTGACGCGTCCTGACACGTGCCATGGCCATGTCCTGACTCGTCCTGCGACGTCCTGACTCGTGCCATGGCCATGTCCTGACACGTGTCGACCGGCCGTCGCCCGACGCTACCGCTCGAACCACCCCGACTTTCCACCACCGCCGCCAACGACCACCAACATCATTGCGCTTGACATGTTTCTAAGCATTGGTTAGCAATAGACGTGGTGCGACGTGGTGCGGCTTGGAGCGACGTAGTGCGATGTCGTGCCATGGCCACGTCTTGACACGTACCCATGGCCAAGTCCTGACACGTACTATGACCATGTCCTGACGTGTCCTGACACGTGCCACTGCCATGTCCCGACGCGTCCTGACACGTGCCATGGCTATGTCCTCACGCGTCTTGCAACGTCCTGACTCGTGCCATGGCCATGTCCTGACAAGTGTCGACCGGCCGTCGCCCGACGCTACCGCTCGAACCACCCCGACATTCCACCACCGCCGCTAACGACCACCAACATCATTGCGCTTGACATGTTTCTAAGCATTGGTTAGCAATAGACGTGGTGCGACGTGGAGCGGCTTGGAGCGACGTAGTGCGTTGTCGTGCCATGGCCACGTCGTGACACGTACCATGGCCAAGTCCTGACACGTCCTGACACGTACCATGACCATACCCTGCCATTTCCTACGACGTCCTAACTCTTGCCATGGCATGTCCTGACGCGTCCTGACACGTACCATGACCATATCCTGCCATGCCCTGCGATGTCCTTACACGTACCATGGCCATGGCCTGACACGTTATGACACGTACCATGATCATATCCTGCCATGTCTTGCGACGTCCTGACTCGTGCCATGGCCACGCCCTGCCACGTCCTGACGCGTACCATGGCCATATCCGGACGCGTCCTGACTTGTGCCATGACCACGCCCTGCCATGTCCTGACACGTCCTGACACGTGCCATGGCCATGTCTTGACACGTCCTATGACGTCTTGACTCGTGCCATGGCCACGCCCTGCCATGTCCTGCGACGTCCCGACTCGTGCCATGGCCACGCCCTGCCATGTCCTGACGCGTCCTGACACGTGCCATGGCCATGTCCTGATGCGTCCTGACACGTGCCATGACCACGCCCTGCCATGTCCTGCGACGTCCCGACTCGTGCCATGGCCACGCCCTGCCATGTCCTGACGCGTCCTGACACGTGCCATGGCCATGTCCTGATGCGTCCTGACACATGCCATGGCCATGTCCTGATGCGTCCTGACACGTGCCATGGCTATGTCCTGACGCGTCCTGCGACGTCCTAACTCTTGCCATGGCCACGCCTTGCCATGTCCTGCGACGTGATGAGTCTTGCCATGGCCACGCCCTGCCATGTCCTGACGTGTCCGGACACGTGCCACTGCCATGTCCTGACGCGTCCTGACACGTGCCATGGCCATGTCCTGGCTCGTCCTGCGACTTCCTGACTCGTGCCATGGCCATGTCCTGACAAGTGTCGACCGGACGTCGGCCGACGCTACCGCTCTTACCACCCCGGCTTTCCACCACCGCCGCCAACGACCACCAACATCATTGCGCTTGACATGTTTCTAAGCATTGGTTATAATTAGACGTGGTGCGACATGGTTCGGCTTGGAGCGACGTAGCGCGATGTCGTGCCATGGCCACGTCTTGACACGTTCCAAGGCCAAGTCCTGACACGTCCTAACACGTACCATGACCATACCCAACCATGTCCTACGCGTCCTTACACGTACCATGGCCATGGCCAGACACGTCCTGACACGTACCACGACCATATCCTGCCATGTCCTGCGACGTCCTTACACGGACCATGGCCATGGCCTGACACGTCATGACACGTACCATGATCATATCCTGCCATGTCTTGCGACGTCCTGAATCGTGCCATGGCCACGTCATGACGCGTCCTGACACGTACCATGGCCACGTCCTGACGCGTCCTGACACGTACCATGGCCATATCCTGCCATGTCCTGCGACATCCTGACTCGTGCCATGACCACGCCCTGCCATGTCCTGACGCGTGCCATGGCCATGTCCTGTGACGTCCTGACTCGTGCCATGGCCACGCCCTGCCATGTCCTGCGACGTCCCGACTCGTGCCATGGCCACGCCCTGCCATGTCCTGACGCGTCCTGACACGTGCCATGGCCATGTCCTGATGCGTCCTGACACGTGCCATGGCCATGTCCTGACGCGTCCTGCGACGTCCTGACTCTTGCCATGGCCACGCCCTGCCATGTCCTGCGACGTCATGAGTCATGCCATGGCCACGCCCTGCCATGTCCTGACGTGTCCTGACACGTGCCACTGCCATGTCCTGACGCGTCCTGACACGTGCCATGGCCATGTCCTGACTCGTCCTGCGACGTCCTGACTCGTGCCATGGCCATGTCCTGACACGTGTCGACCGGCCGTCGCCCGACGCTACCGCTCGAACCACCCCGACTTTCCACCACCGCCGCCAACGACCACCAACATCATTGCGCTTGACATGTTTCTAAGCATTGGTTAGAATTAGACGTGGTGCGACGTGGTGCGGCTTGGAGCGACGTAGTGCGATGTCGTGCCATGGCCACGTCCTGACACGTACCATGGCCATGTCCTGACACGTCCTGACACGTACCATGACCATATCCTGCCATGTCCTGCGACGTCCTGTCACGTACCATGGCCATGGCCTGACACGTCCTGACACGTACCATGACCATATCCTGCCATGTCCTGCGACGTCCTGACACGTACCATGGCCATGGCCTGACACGTCATGACACGTACCATGACCATATCTTGCCATGTCCTGCGACGTCCTGACTCGTGCCATGGCCATGTCCTGATGCGTCCTGACTCATGCCATGGCCATGTCCTGACGCGTCCTGACACGTGCCATGGCCATGTCCTGACACGTCCTGCGACGTCCTGACTCTTGCCATGGCCACGCCTTGCCATCTCCTGCGACGTGACGAGTCATGCCATGGCCACGCCCTGCCATGTCCTGACGTGTCCTGACACGTGCCACTGCCATGTCCTGACGCGTCCTGACACGTGCCATGGCCATGTCCTGATGCGTCCTGACACGTGCCATGGCCACGCCCTGCCATGTCCTGCGACGTCCCGACTCGTGCCATGGCCACGCCCTGCCATGTCCTGACGCGTCCTGACACGTGCCATGGCCATGTCCTGATGCGTCCTGACACATGCCATGGCCATGTCCTGATGCGTCCTGACACGTGCCATGGCTATGTCCTGACGCGTCCTGCGACGTCCCGACTCGTGCCATGGCCACGCCCTGCCATGTCCTGCGACGTCATGAGTCATGCCATGGCCACGCCCTGCCATGTCCTGACGTGTCCTGACACGTGCCACTACCATGTCTTAACGCATCCTGACACGTGCCATGGCCATGTCCTGACTCGTCCTGCGACGTCCTGACTCGTGCCATGGCCATGTCCTGACACGTGTCGACCGGCCGTCGCTCGACGCTACCGCTCGAACCACCCCGACTTTCCACCACCGCCGCCAACGACCACCATCATTGCGCTTGATATGTTTCTAAGCATTAGTTAGCCATAGACGTGGTGCGACGTGGTGCGGCTTGGAGCGACGTAGTGCGATGTCGTGCCATGGCCACGTCTTGACACGTCCCATGGCCAAGTCCTGACACGTCCTGACACGTACCATGACCATATCCTGCCATGTCCTGCGACGTCCTTACACGTACCATGGCCATGGCCTGACACGTCCTGACACGTACCATGACCATATCCTGCCATGTCCTGCGACATCCTTACACGTACCATGGCCATGGCCTGACACATCCTGACACGTACCATGACCATATCCTGCCATGTCCTGACACGTACCATGGCCACGTCCTGACGCGTCCTGACACGTACCATGGCCATATCCTGCCACGCCCTGCTACATCCTGACTCGTGCCATGGCCACGTCTTGACACGTCCCATGGCCAAGTCCTGACATGTCCTGACACGTGCCATGGCCACGCCCTGCCATGTCCTAACGCGTCCTGACACGTGCCATGGCCATGTCCTGATGCGTCCTGACACATGCCATGGCCATGTCCTGATGCGTCCTGACACGTGCCATGGCCATGTCCTGACGTGTCCTGCGACGTCCTGACTCTTGCCATGGCCACGCCCTGCCATGTCCTGCGACGTCATGAGTCATGCCATGGCCACGCCCTGCCATGTCCTGACGTGTCCTGACACGTGCCACTGCCATGTCCTGACGCGTCCTGACACGTGCCATGGCCATGTCCTGACTCGTCCTGCGACGTCCTGACTCGTGCCATGGCCATGTCCTGACAAGTGTCGACCGGCCGTCGCCCGACGCTACCGCTCGAACCACCCCGACTTTCCACCACCGCCGCCAACGACCACCAACATCATTGCGCTTGACATGTTTCTAAGCATTGGTTAGCAATAGACGTGGTGCGACGTGGTGCGGCTTGGAGCGACGTAGTGCGATGTCGTGCCATGGCCACGTCATGACACGTACCATGGCCAAGTCCTGACACGTCCTGACACGTACCATGACCATACCCTGCCATGTCCTGCGACGTCCTTACACGTACCATGGCCATGGCCTGACACGTCATGACACGTACCATGATCATATCCTGCCATGTCCTGCGACGTCCTTAGCGTACCATGGCCTGATGGCGTGCCATGGCCACGTCTTGACGCGTCTCGACACGCAACATGGCCATGTCCTAATGCGTCCTGACACGTGCCATGGACACGCCCTACCATGTCCTGCGACGTCCCGACTCGTGCCATGGCCACGTCCTGACACGTACCATGGCCATGTCTTGACACGTCCTGACACGTACCATGACCATATCCTGCCATGTCCTGCGACGTCCTGAATCGTGCCATGGCCACGTCCTGACGCGTCCTGACAAGTACCATGACCATATCCTGCCATGTCCTGTGACGTCCTGACTCGTGCAATGACCACGCCCTGCCACGTCCTGACGCGTGCCATGGCCATGTCCTGCGACGTCCTGACTCGTGCCATGGCCATGTCCGGACGCGTCCTGACACGTACCATGGCCATATCCTGCCATGTCCTGCGACGTCCTGACTCGTGCCATGGCCACGCCCTGCCATGTCCTGACGCGTCCTGACACGTGCCATGGCCATGTCCTGACACGTCCTGCGACGTCCTGACTCGTGCCATGGCCATGTCCTGACGCGTCCTGACACGTGCCATGGCCATGTCCTGACACGTCCTGTGACGTCCCGACTCGTGCCATAGCCACGCCCGTCCATGTCTTGCAACCTCCTGACTCGTTCCATGGCCACGCCCTGCCATGTCCTACGACGTCCCGACTCGTGCCATGGCCACGCCCTGCCATGTCCTGACGCGTCCTGACACGTGCCATGGCCATGTCCTGATGCGTCCTGACACGTGCCATGGCCACGCCCTGCCATGTCCTGCGACGTCCCGACTCGTGCCATGGCCACGCCCTGCCATGTCCTGACGCGTCCTGACACGTGCCATGGCCATGTCCTGATGCGTCCTGACACATGCCATGGCCATGTCCTGATGCGTCCTGACACGTGCCATGGCTATGTCCTGACGCGTCCTGCGACGTCCTGACTCTTGCCATGGCCACGCCCTGCCATGTCCTGCGACGTGATGAGTCATGCCATGGCCACGCCCTGCCATGTCCTGACGTGTCCTGACACGTGCCACTGCCATGTCCTGACGCGTCCTGACACGTGCCATGGCCATGTCCTGACTCGTCCTGCGACGTCCTGACTCGTGCCATGGCCATGTCCTGACAAGTGTCGACCGGCCGTCGGCCGACGCTACCGCTCGAACCACCCCGACTTTCCACCACCGCCGCCAACGACCACCAACATCATTGCGTTTGACATGTTTCTAAGCATTGGTTAGCAATAGACGTGGTGCGACGTGGTGCGGCTTGGAGCGACGTAGTGCGATGTCGTGCCATGGCCACGTCCTGACACGTACCATGGCCAAGTCCTGACACGTCCTGACACGTACCATGACCATATCCTGCCATGTCCTGCGACGTCCTTACACGTACCATGGCCATGGCCTGACACGTCATGACACGTACCATGGCCATGGCCTGACACGTCATGACACGTACCATGGCCATGGCCTGACACGTCATGACACGTACCATGATCATATCCTGCCATGTCCTGCGACGTCCTGACTCGTGCAATGGCCACGCCCTGCCACGTCCTTACGTGTACCGTGGCCATGTCCTGATGCCTCTTGACTCATGCCATAGACATGTCCTGATGCCTCCTGACACGTGCCATGGCTATGTCCTGACGCACCCTGCGACGTCCTAACTCTTGCCATGGCCACGCCTTGCCATGTCCTGCGACGTGATGAGTCATGCCATGGCCACGCCCTGCCATGTCCTGACGTGTCCTGACACCTGCCACTGCCATGTCCTGACGCGTCCTGACACGTGCCATGGCTATGTCCTGACTCGTCCTGCGACGTCCTGACTCGTACCATGGCCATGTCCTGACAAGTGTCGACCGGCCATCGGCCGACGCTACCGCTCGAACCACCCCGACATTCCACCACTGCCACCAACGACCATCTACATCATTGCGCTTGACATGCTTCTAAGCATTGGTTAGCAATAGACGTGGTGCGATGTGGTGCGGCTTGGAGCGACGTAGTGCGATGTCGTGCCATGGCTACGTCGTGACACGTACCATGGCCAAGTCCTGACATGTACCATGACCACGCCCTGCCATGTCCTGACGCGTCCTGACACGTGCCATGGCCATGTCCTGACACGTCCTGACACGTACCATGACCATATCCTGCCATGTCCTGCGACGTCCTGACTCGTGCCATGGCCACGCCCTGCCATGTCCTGACGCGTCCTGACACGTGCCATGGCCATGTCCTGACACGTCCTGCGACGTCTTGACTCGTGCCATGGCCACGCCCTGCCATGTCCTGCGACGTCCCGACTCGTGCCATGGCCACGCCCTGCCATGTCCTGACGCGTCCTGACACGTGCCATGGCCATGTCCTGATGCGTCCTGACACGTGCCATGGCCACGCCCTGCCATGTCCTGCGACGTCCCGACTCGTGCCATGGCCACGCCCTGCCATGTCCTGACGCGTCCTGACACGTGCCATGGCCATGTCCTGATGCGTCCTGACACATGCCATGGCCATGTCCTGATGCGTCCTGACACGTGCCATGGCCATGTCCTGACGCGTCCTGCGACGTCCTGACTCTTGCCATGGCCACGCCCTGCCATGTCCTGCGACGTGATGAGTCATGCCATGGCCACGCCCTGCCATGTCCTGACGTGTCCTGACACGTGCCACTGCCATGTCCTGACGCGTCCTGACACGTGCCATGGCCATGTCCTGACTCGTCCTGCGACGTCCTGACTCGTGCCATGGCCATGTCCTGACAAGTGTCGACCGGCCGTCGCCCGACGCTACCGCTCGAACCACCCCGACTTTCCACCACCGCCGCCAACGACCACCAACATCATTGCGCTTGACATGTTTCTAAGCATTGGTTAGCAATAGACGTGGTGCGACGTGGTGCGGCTTGGAGCGACGTAGTGCGATGTCGTGCCATGGCCACGTCTTGACACGTACCATGGCCAAGTCCTGACACGTCCTGACACGTACCATGACCATACCCTGCCATGTCCTACGCGTCCTTACACGTACCATGGCCATGGCCAGACACGTCCTGACACGTACCATGACCATATCCTGCCATGTCCTGCGACGTCCTTACACGTACCATGGCCATGGCCTGACACGTCATGACACGTACCATGATCATATCCTGCCATGTCCTGCGACGTCCTGAATCGTGCCATGGCCACGTCCTGACGCGTCCTGACACGTACCATGGCCACGTCCTGACGCGTCCTGACACGTACCATGGCCATATCCTGCCATGTCCTGCGACATCCTGACTCGTGCCATGACCACGCCCTGCTACGTCCTGACGCGTGCCATGGCCATGTCCTATGACGTCCTGACTCGTGCCATGGCCACGCCCTCCCATGTCCTGCGACGTCCCGACTCGTGCCATCACCACGCCCTGCCATGTCCTGACGCGTCCTGACACGTGCCATGGCCATGTCCTGATGCGTCATGACACTGCCATGGCCTTGTCCTGATGCGTCCTGCAACGTCCTGACTCTTGCCAGGGCCACGCCCTGCCATGTACTGCGACGTCATGAGTCCTGCCATGGCCACGCCCTGCCATGTCCTGACGTGTCCTGACACGTGCCACTGCCATGTCCTGACGCGTCCTGACACGTGCCATGGCCATGTCCTGACTCGTCCTGCGACGTCCTGACTCGTGCCATGGCCATGTCCTGACACGTGTCGACCGGCCGTCGCCCGACGCTACCGCTCGAACCACCCCGACTTTCCACCACCGCCGCCAACGACCACCAACATCATTGCGCTTGACATGTTTCTAAGCATTGGTTAGAATTAGACGTGGTGCGACGTGGTGCGGCTTGGAGCGACGTAGTGCGATGTCGTGCCATGGCCACGTCCTGACACGTACCATGGCCATGTCCTGACACGTCCTGACACGTACCATGACCATATCCTGCCATGTCCTGCGACGTCCTGTCACGTACCATGGCCATGGCCTGACACGTCCTGACACGTACCATGACCATATCCTGCCATGTCCTGCGACGTCCTGACACGTACCATGGCCATGGCCTGACACGTCATGACACGTACCATGACCATATCTTGCCATGTCCTGCGACGTCCTGAATCGTGCCATGGCCACGTCCTGACGCGTCCTGACACGTGCCATGGCCATGTCCTGACGCGTCCTGACACGTGCCATGGCCATGTCCTGACTCGTCCTGCGACGTCCCGACTCGTGCCATGGCCACGCCCTGCCATGTCCTGCGACGTCATGAGTCATGCCATGGCCACGCCCTGCCATGTCCTGACGTGTCCTGACACGTGCCATGGCCACGCCCTGCCATGTCCTGACGTGTCCTGACACGTGCCATGGCCATGTCCTGATGCGTCCTGACACGTGCCATGGCCACGCCCTGCCATGTCCTGCGACGTCCCGACTCGTGCCATGGCCACGCCCTGCCATGTCCTGACGCGTCCTGACACGTGCCATGGCCATGTCCTGATGCGTCCTGACACATGCCATGGCCATGTCCTGATGCGTCCTGACACGTGCCATGGCTATGTCCTGACGCGTCCTGCGACGTCCTGACTCTTGCCATGGCCACGCCCTGCCATGTCCTGCGACGTGATGAGTCATGCCATGGCCACGCCCTGCCATGTCCTGACGTGTCCTGACACGTGCCACTGCCATGTCCTGACGCGTCCTGACACGTGCCATGGCCATGTCCTGACTCGTCCTGCGACGTCCTGACTCGTGCCATGGCCATGTCCTGACAAGTGTCGACCGGCCGTCGGCCGACGCTACCGCTCGAACCACCCCGACATTCCACCACCGCCGCCAACGACCACCAACATCATTGCGCTTGACATGTTTCTAAGCATTGGTTAGCAATAGACGTGGTGCGACGTGGTGCGGCTTGGAGCGACGTAGTGCGATGTCGTGCCATGGCCACGTCTTGACACGTACCATGGCCAAGTCCTGACACGTCCTGACACGTACCATGACCATACCCTGCCATGTCCTACGCGTCCTTACACGTACCATGGCCATGGCCAGACACGTCCTGACACGTACCATGACCATATCCTGCCATGTCCTGCGACGTCCTTACACGTACCATGGCCATGGCCTGACACGTCATGACACGTACCATGATCATATCCTGCCATGTCTTGCGACGTCCTGAATCGTGCCATGGCCACGTCCTGACGCGTCCTGACACGTACCATGGCCACGTCCTGACGCGTCCTGACACGTACCATGGCCATATCCTGCCATGTCCTGCGACGTCCCGACTCGTGCCATCACCACGCCCTGCCATGTCCTGACGCGTCCTGACACGTGCCATGGCCTTGTCTTGACGCGTCCTGCAACGTCTTGACTCTTGCCATGGCCACGCCCTGCCATGTCCTGCGACGTCATGAGTCATGCCATGGCCACGCCCTGCCATGTCCTGACGTGTCCTGACACGTGCCACTGCCATGTCCTGACGCGTCCTGACACGTGCCATGGCCATGTCCTGACTCGTCCTGCGACGTCCTGACTCGTCCTGCGACGTCCTGACTCGTACCATGGCCATGTCCTGACAAGTGTCGACCGGCCGTAGGCCGACGCTACCGTTCGAACCACCCCGACATTCCACCACTGCCACCACCTACATCATTGCGCTTGACTTGCTTCTAAGCATTGGTTAGCAATAGACGTGGTGCGATGTGGTGCGGCTTGGAGCGACGTAGTGCGATGTCGTGCCATGGCCACGTCTTGACACGTACCATGGCCAAGTCCTGACACGTCCTGACACGTACCATGACCATACCCTGCCATGTCCTGCGCGTCCTTACACGTACCATGGCCATGGCCTGACACGTCCTGACACGTACCATGACCATATCCTGCCATGTCCTGCGACGTCCTTACACGTACCATGGCCATGGCCTGACACGTCATGACACGTACCATGATCATATCCTGCCATGTCCTGCGACGTCCTGAATCGTGCCATGGCCACGTCCTGACGCGTCCTGACACGTACCATGGCCACGTCCTGACGCGTCCTGACACGTACCATGGCCATATCCTGCCATGTCCTGCGACGTCCTGACTCGTGCCATGACCACGCCCTGCCACGTCCTGACGCGTGCCATGGCCATGTCCTGATGCGTCCTGACACGTGCCATGGCCACGCCCTGCCATGTCCTGCGACGTCCCGACTCGTGCCATGGCCACGCCCTGCCATGTCCTGACGCGTCCTGACACGTGCCATGGCCATGTCCTGATGCGTCCTGACACATGCCATGGCCATGTCCTGATGCGTCCTGACACGTGCCATGGCCATGTCCTGACGCGTCCTGCGACGTCCTGACTCTTGCCATGGCCACGCCCTGCCATGTCCTGCGACGTCATGAGTCATGCCATGGCCACGCCCTGCCATGTCCTGACGTGTCCTGACACGTGCCACTGCCATGTCCTGACGCGTCCTGACACGTGCCATGGCCATGTCCTGACTCGTCCTGCGACGTCCTGACTCGTGCCATGGCCATGTCCTGACACGTGTCGACCGGCCGTCGCCCGACGCTACCGCTCGAACCACCCTGACTTTCCACCACCGCCGCCAACGACCACCAACATCATTGCGCTTGACATGTTTCTTAGCATTGGTTAGAATTAGACGTGGTGCGACGTGGTGCGGCTTGGAGCGACGTAGTGCGATGTCGTGCCATGGCCACGTCATGACACGTACCATGGCCATGTCCTGACACGTCCTGACACGTACCATGACCATATCCTACCATGTCCTGCGACGTCCTGTCACGTACCATGGCCAGGGCCTGACACGTCCTGACACGTACCATGACCATATCCTGCCATGTCGTGCGACGTCCTGACACGTACCATGGCCATGGCCTGACACGTCATGACACGTAACATGACCATATCTTGCCATGTCCTAACGCGTCCTCACACGTGCCATGGCCATGTCCTGATGCGTCCTGACATGTGCCATGGCTATGTCCTGACACGCCCTGCGACGTCCTTACTCTTGCCACGGCCATGTCCTGACAAGTGTCGACCGGCCGTTGGCCGACGGCCGACGCTACCGCTTGAACCACCCTGACATTCCACCACCGCCGCCAATGACCACCAACATCATTGCGCTTGACATGTTTCTAAGCATTGGTTAGCAATACACGTGGTGCGACGTGGTGCGGCTTGGAGCGACGTAGTGCGATGTCGTGCCATGGCCACGTCGTGACACGTACCATGGCCAAGTCCTGACACGTCCTGACACGTACCATGACCATACCCTGCCATGTCCTACGCGTCCTTACATGTACCACGGCCATGGCCAGACACGTCCTGACGCATACCATGACCATATCCTGCCATGTCCTGCGACGTCCCGACTCGTGCCATCGCCACGCTCTGCCATGTCCTGACGCGTCCTGACACGTACCATGACCATATCCTGCCATGTCCTGCGACGTCCTTACACGTACCATGGCCATGGCCTGACACGTCATGACACGTACCATGATCATATCCTGCCATGTCTTGCGACGTCCTGAATCGTGCCATGGCCACGTCCTGACGCGTCCTAACACGTACCATGGCCACGTCCTGACGCGTCCTGACACGTACCATGGCCATATCCTGCCATGTCCTGCGACGTCCTGACTCGTGCCATGACCACGCCCTGCTACGTCCTGACGCGTGCCATGGCCATGTCCTGTGACGTCCTGACTCGTGCCATGGCCACGCCCTGCCATGTCCTGACGCGTCCTGACACGTGCCATGGCCATGTCCTGATGCGTCCTGACACATGCCATGGCCATGTCCTGATGCGTCCTGACACGTGCCATGGCCATGTCCTGACGCGTCCTGCGACGTCCTGACTCTTGCCATGGCCACGCCCTGCCATGTCCTGCGACGTCATGAGTCATGCCATGGCCACGCCCTGCCATGTCCTGACGTGTCCTGACACGTGCCACTGCCATGTCCTGACGCGTCCTGACACGTGCCATGGCCATGTCCTGACTCGTCCTGCGACGTCCTGACTCGTGCCATGGCCATGTCCTGACACGTGTCGACCGGCCGTCGCCCGACGCTACCGCTCGAACCACCCTGACTTTCCACCACCGCCGCCAACGACCACCAACATCATTGCGCTTGACATGTTTCTAAGCATTGGTTAGAATTAGACGTGGTGCGACGTGGTGCGGCTTGGAGCGACGTAGTGCGATGTCGTGCCATGGCCACGTCATGACACGTACCATGGCCATGTCCTGACACGTCCTGACACGTACCATGACCATATCCTGCCATGTCCTGCGACGTCCTGTCACGTACCATGGCCATGGCCAGACACGTCTTGACTCGTACCATGACCATATCCTGCCATGTCCTGCGACATCCTTACACGTACCATGGCCATGCCCTGACACGTTATGACACATACCATGGTCATATCCTGCCATGTCCTGACGCGTCCTGACACGTGCCATGGCCATATCCTAATGCGTCCTGACACGTGCCATGGCCACGCCCTGCTGTGTCTTGCGACGTCCTGACTCGTGCCATGGCCATGTCCTGACAAGTGTCGACCGGCCGTCGGCCGACGCTACCGCTCGAACTACCCCAAAATTCCACCACCGCCTCCAACGACCACCAACATCATTGCGCTTGGCATGATTCTAAGCATTGGTTAGCAATAGACGTGGTGCGACGTGGTGCGGCTTGGAGCGACGTAGTGCAATGTCGTGCCATGGCCACGTCTTAACATGTACCATGTCCAATTCCTGACACGTCCTGACACGTACCATGACCATACCCTATCATGTCCTCCACGTCCATACACGTACCATGGCCATGGCCAGACACGTCCTGACACGTACCATGACCATATCCTGCCATGTCCTGCGACGTCCTTACACGTGCCATGGCCATGGCCTGACACGTCATGACACGTACCATGATCATATCCTGCCATGTCTTGCGACGTCCTGAATCGTGCCATGGCCACGTCCTGACGCGTCCTGACACGTACCATGGCCACGTCCTGACGCGTCCTGACACGTACCATGGCCATATCCTGCCATGTCCTGCGACGTCCTGACTCGTGCCATGGCCACGCCCTGCCACGTCCTGACGCGTGCCATGGCCATGTCCTCATGCGTCCTGACACGTGCCATGGCTACGCCCTCCCATGTCCTGCGACGTACCGACTCGTGCCATGGCCACGCCCTGCCATATCCTGACGCATCCTGACACGTGCCATGGCCATGTCCTGATGCGTCCTAACACATGCCATGGCCATGTCCTGATGCGTCATGACACGTGCCATGGCCATGTCCTGACGCGTCCTGCGACGTCCTGACTCTTACCATGGCCACGCCCTGCTGCCATGTCCTGCGACGTCATGAGTCATGCCATGGCCACGCCCTGCCATGTCCAGACGTGTCCTGACACGTGCCACTGCCTTGTCCTGACGCGTCCTGACATGTGCCATGGCCATGTCTTCACTCGTCCTGCGACGTCCTGACTCGTGCCATGGCCATGACGTGACACGTGTCGACTGGCCGTCGCCCGACCCTTGCGCTCGAACCACCCCGACTTTCCACCACCGCAGCCAACGACCACCAAAGTCATTGCGCTTGACATGTTTCTAAGCATTGGTTTGCAATAGACGTGGTGCGACGTGGTGCGGCTTGGAGCGACGTAGTGCGATGTCGTGCCATGGCCACGTCTTGACACGTACAATGGCCAAGTCCTGACACGTCCTGACACGTACCATGACCATATCCTGCCATGTCCTGCGACGTCCTGTCACGTACCATGGCCATGGCCTGACACGTCCTGACACGTACCATGACCATATCCTGCCATGTCCTGCGACGTCCTGACACGTACCATGGCCATGGCCTGACACGTCATGACACGTACCATGACCATATCTTGCCATGTCCTGACGCGTCCTGACACGTGCCATGGCCATGTCCTGACACGTCCTGACACGTACCATGACCATATCCTGCCATGTCCAAGACGTCCTGACACGTTCCATGGCCACGCCCTGCCATGTCCTGCGACGTGATGAGTCATGCCATGGCCACGCCCTGCCATGTCCTGACGTGTCCTGGCACGTGCCACTGCCATTTCCTGACGCGTCCTGACACGTGCCATGGCCATGTCCTGACTTGTCCTGCGACGTCCTGACTCGTGCCATGGCCATGTCCTGACACGTGTCAACCAGCCGTCGCCTGAAGTTACCGCTCGAACCACCCCGACATTCCACCACCGCCGCCAACGACCACAAATATCATTGCGCTTAGCATGTTTCTAAGCATTGGTTAGCAATAGACGTGGTGCGACTTGGTGCGGCTTGGAGCGACACAGTACGAAGTCGTGCCATGGCCACGTCCTGACACGTACCATGGCCATGTCCCGACACGTCCTGTAACGTACCATGGCCATATCCTGCCATGTCCTGCGACGTCCTTACACGTACCATGGCCATGGCCTGACACGTCCTGACACGTACCATGACCATATCCTGCCATGTCCTGCGACGTCCTTACACGTACCATGGCCATGGCCTGACACGTCATGACACGTACCATGATCATATCCTGCCATGTCCTGCGACGTCCTGAATCGTGCCATGGCCACGTCCTGACGCGTCCTGACACGTACCATGGCCATGTCCTGACGCGTCCTGACACGTACCATGGCCATATCCTGCCATGTCCTGCGACGTCCTGACTCGTGCCATGGCCACGCCCTGCCATGTCCTGACGCGTCCTGACACGTGCCATGGCCATGTCCTGATGCGTCCTGACACGTGCCATGGCCACGCCCTGCCATGTCCTGCGACGTACCGACTCGTGCCATGGCCACGCCCTGCCATGTCCTGACGCGTCCTGACACGTGCCATGGCCATGTCTTGATGCATCTTGACTCATGCCATTGCCATGTCCTGATCCGTCCTGACACGTGCCATGGCTATGTCCTGACGCGTCTTGCGATGTCCTGACTTTTTCCATGGCCACGCCCTGCCATGTCCTGCGACGTGATGAGTCATGCCATGGCCACGCCCTGCCATGTCCTTACGTGTCCTGACACGTGCCACTGCCATGTCCTGACGCGTCCTGACACGTGCCATGGCCATGTCCTGACTCGTCCTGCGACGTCCTGACTCGTGCCATGGCCATGTCCTGACAAGTGTCGACCGGCCGTCGGCCGACGCTACCGCTCGAACCACCCCGACATTCCACCACCGCCGCCAACGACCACCAACATCATTGCGCTTGACATGTTTCTAAGCATTGGTTAGCAATAGACGTGGTGCGACGTGGTGCGGCTTGGAGCGACGTAGTGCGATGTCGTGCCATGGCCACGTCTTGACACGTACCATGGCCAAGTCCTGACACGTCCTGACACGTACCATGACCATACCCTGCCATGTCCTACGCGTCCTTACACGTACCATGGCCATGGCCAGACACGTCCTGACACGTACCATGACCATATCCTGCCATGTCCTGCGACGTCCTTACACGTACCATGGCCATGGCCTGACACGTCATGACACGTACCATGATCATATCCTGCCATGTCTTGCGACGTCCTGAATCGTGCCATGGCCACGTCCTGACGCGTCCTGACACGTACCATGGCCATATCCTGCCATGTCCTGCGACATCCTGACTCGTGCCATGACCACGCCCTGCTACGTCCTGACGCGTGCCATGGCCATGTCCTGATGCGTCCTGACACGTGCCATGGCCACGCCCTGCCATGTCCTGCGACGTCCCGACTCGTGCCATGGCCACGCCCTGCCATGTCCTGACGCGTCCTGACACGTGCCATGGCCATGTCCTGATGCGTCCTGACACATGCCATGGCCATGTCCTGATGCGTCCTAACACGTGCCATGGCCTTGTCCTGACGCGTCCTGCGACGTCCTGACTCTTGCCATGGCCACGCCCTGCCATGTCCTGCGACGTCATGAGTCCTGCCATGGCCACGCCCTGCCATGTCCTGACGTGTCCTGACACGTGCCACTGCCATGTCCTGACGCGTCCTGACACGTGCCATGGCCATGTCCTGACTCGTCCTGCGACGTCCTGACTCGTGCCATGGCCATGTCCTGACACGTGTCGACCGGCCGTCGCCCGACGCTACCGCTCAAACCACCCTGACTTTCCACCACCGCCGCCAACGACCACCAACATCATTGCGCTTGACATGTTTCTAAGCATTGGTTAGAATTAGACGTGGTGCGACGTGGTGCGGCTTGGAGCGACGTAGTGCGATGTCGTGCCATGGCCACGTCATGACACGTACCATGGCCATGTCCTGACACGTCCTGACACGTACCATGACCATATCCTGCCATGTCCTGCGACGTCCTGACACGTACCATGGCCATGGCCTGACACGTCATGACACGTACCATGACCATATCCTGCCATGTCCTGCGACGTCCTGACTCGTGCCATGGCCATGGCCTGACACGTCATGACACGAAACATGACCATATCTTGCCATGTCCTGACGCGTCCTAACACGTGCCATGGCCATGTCCTGATGCGTCCTGACACGTGCCATGGCTATGTCCTGACGCGTCCTGCGACGTCCTGACTCTTGCCATGGCCACGCCCTGCCATGTCCTGCGACGTGATGAGTCATGCCATGGCCACGCCCTGCCATGTCCTGACGTGTCCTGACACGTGCCACTGCCATGTCCTGACGCGTCCTGACACGTGCCATGGCCATGTCCTGACTCGTCCTGCGACGTCCTGACTCGTGCCATGGCCATGTCCTGACAAGTGTCGACCGGCCGTCGGCCGACGCTACCGCTCGAACCACCCCGACATTCCACCACCGCCGCCAACGACCACCAACATCATTGCGCTTGACATGTTTCTAAGCATTGGTTAGCAATAGACGTGGTGCGACGTGGTGCGGCTTGGAGCGACGTAGTGCGATGTCGTGCCATGGCCACGTCGTGACACGTACCATGGCCAAGTCCTGACACGTCCTGACACGTACCATGACCATACCCTGCCATGTCCTACGCGTCCTTACACGTACCATGGCCATGGCCTGACACGTCCTGACACGTACCATGACCATATCCTGCCATGTCCTGCGACGTCCTTACACGTACCATGGCCATGGCCTGACACGTCATGACACGTACCATGATCATATCCTGCCCAGTCCTGCGACGTCCTGAATCGTGCCATGGCCACGCCCTGCCATGTCCTGACGCGTCCTAAAACGTGCCATGGCCATGTCCTAATGCGTCTTGACACGTGCCATGGCCACGCCCTGCCATGTCTTGCGACGTCCTGACTCGTTCCTTGGCCATGCCCTGCCATGTCCTGACGCGTTCTGACTTGTGCCATGGCCATGTCCTGATGCGTCCTAACACGTGAAATGGCCACGCCCTCCCATGTCCTGCGACGTTGCGACTCTTGCCATGGCCACTCCATGCCATGTCCTGACGCGAGCTGACACATGCCATGGCCATGTCCTGATGCGTCCTGACAGGTGCCATGGCCATGTCCTGACGTGTCCTGACACGTGCCATGGCCTTGTCCTGACGCGTCCTGCGACGTCCTGACTCTTGCCAGGGCCACGCCCTGCCATGTCCTGCGACGTCATGAGTCCTGCCATGGCCACGCCCTGCCATGTCCTGACGTGTCCTGACACGTGCCACTGCCATGTCCTGACGCGTCCTGACACGTGCCATGGCCATGTCTTGACTCGTCCAGCAACGTCCTGACTCGTGCCATGGCCATGTCCTGACACGTGTCGACCGGCCTTCGCCCGACGCTACTGCTCGTACCACCCCGACTCTCCACCACCGCCGCCAACGACCACCAACATCTTTGCGCTTGACATGTTTCTAAGCATTGGTTAGAATTAGACGTGGTGCGACGTGGTGCGGCTTGGAGCGACGTAGTGCGATGTCGTGCCATGGCCACGTCATGACACGTACCATGGCCATGTCCTGACACGTCCTGACACGTACCATGACCATATCCTGCCATGTCCTGCGACGTCCTGTCACGTACCATGGCCATGGCCTGACACGTCCTGACACGTACCATGACCATATCCTGCCATGTCCTGCGACGTCCTGACACGTACCATGGCCATGGCCTGACACGTCCTGACACGTACCATGACCATATCCTGCCATGTCCTGACACGTACCATGGCCATGGCCTGACACGTCATGACACGTACCATGACCATATCTTGCCATGTCCTGCGACGTCCTGAATCGTGCCATGGCCACGTCCTGACGCGTCCTGACACATACCATGACCATATCCTGCCATGTCCTGTGATGTCCTGACTCGTGCCATGACCACGCCCTGCCACGTCCTGACGAGTGCCATGGCCATGTCCTGCAACGTCCTGACTCGTGCCATGGCTATGTCCGGACGCGTCCTGACACGTGCCATGGCCATGTCCGGACGCGTCCTGACACGTACCATGGCCATATCCTGCCATGTCCTGCGACGTCCTGACTCGTGCCATGGCCAAGCCCTGCCATGTCCTGACGCGTCCTGACACGTGCCATGGCCATGTCCTGACACGTCCTGCGACGTCCCGACTCGTGCCATGGCCATGTCCTGACGCGTCCTGACACGTGCCATGGCCATGTCCTGACACGTCCTGCGACGTCCCGACTCGTGCCATAGCCACGCCCTGCCATGTCCTGCGACGTCCTGACTCGTTCCATGGCCACGCCCTGCCATGTCCTGCGACGTCCCGACTCGTGCCATGGCCACGCCCTGCCATGTCCTGACGCGTCCTGACACGTGGCATGACCATGTCCTGATGCGTCCTGACACGTGCCATGGCCACGCCCTGCCATGTCCTGCGACGTCCCGACTCGTGCCATGGCCACGCCCTGCCATGTCCTGACGCGTCCTGACACGTGCCATGGCCATGTCCTGATGCGTCCTGACTCATGCCATGGACATGTCCTGATGCGTCCTGACACGTGCCATGGCTATGTCCTGACGCGTCCTGCGACGTCCTGACTCTTGCCATGGCCACGCCTTGCCATGTCCTGCGACGTGATGAGTCATGCCATGGCCACGCCCTGCCATGTCCTGACGTGTCCTGACACGTGCCACTGCCATGTCCTGACGCGTCCTGACACGTGCCATGGCCATGTCCTGACTCGTCCTGCGACGTCCTGACTCGTGCCATGGCCATGTCCTGACAAGTGTCGACCGGCCGTCGGCCGACGCTACCGCTCGAACCACCCCGACATTCCACCACCGCCGCCAACGACCACCAACATCATTGCGCTTGACATGTTTCTAAGCATTGGTTAGCAATAGACGTGGTGCGACGTGGTGCGGCTTGGAGCGACGTAGTGCGATGTCGTGCCATGGCCACGTCTTGACACGTACCATGGCCAAGTCCTGACACGTCCTGACACGTACCATGACCATACCCTGCCATGTCCTACGCGTCCTTACACGTACCATGGCCATGGCCAGACACGTCCTGACACGTACCATGACCATATCCTGCCATGTCCTGCGACGTCCTTACACGTACCATGGCCATGGCCTGACACGTCATGACACGTACCATGATCATATCCTGCCATGTCTTGCGACGTCCTGAATCGTGCCATGGCCACGTCCTGACGCGTCCTGACACGTACCATGGCCACGTCCTGACGCGTCCTGACACGTACCATGGCCATATCCTGCCATGTCCTGCGACATCCTGACTCGTGCCATGACCACGCCCTGCTACGTCCTGACGCGTGCCATGGCCATGTCCTGTGACGTCCTGACTCGTGCCATGGCCACGCCCTCCCATGTCCTGCGACGTCCCGACTCGTGCCATCACCACGCCCTGCCATGTCCTGACGCGTCCTGACACGTGCCATGGCATGTCCTGATGCGTGCTGACACATGCCATGGCCATGTCCTGATGCGTCCTGACACGTGCCATGGCCATGTCCTGACGCGTCCTGCGACGTCCTGACTCTTGCCATGGCCACGCCCTGCCATGTCCTGCGACGTCATGAGTCCTGCCATGGCCACGCCCTGCCATGTCCTGACGTGTCCTGACACGTGCCACTGCCATGTCCTGACGCGTCCTGACACGTGCCATGGCCCTGTCCTGACTCGTCCTGCGACGTCCTGACTCGTGCCATGGCCATGTCCTGACACGTGTCGACCGGCCGTCGCCCGACGCTACCGCTCAAACCACCCTGACTTTCCACCACCGCCGCCAACGACCACCAACATCATTGCGCTTGACATGTTTCTTAGCATTGGTTAGAATTAGACGTGGTGCGACGTGGTGCGGCTTGGAGCGACGTAGTGCGATGTCGTGCCATGGCCACGTCATGACACGTACCATGGCCATGTCCTGACACGTCCTGACACGTACCATGACCATATCCTGCCATGTCCTGCGACGTCCTGTCACGTACCATGGCCATGGCCTGACACGTCCTGACACGTACCATGACCATATCCTGCCATGTCCTGCGACGTCCTGACACGTACCATGGCCATGGCCTGACACGTCATGACACATATCATGACCATATCTTTCCATGTCCTATCGCGTCCTCACACGTGCCATGGCCATGTCCTGATGCGTCATGACACGTGCCATGGCTATGTCCTGACGCGTACCATGACCATATCCTGCCATGTCCTGCGACATGCTGACACGTACCATGGACATGGCCTGACACGTCGTGACACGTATCATGACCATATATTGCCATGTCCTGCAACGTCCCTAATCGTGCCATGGCCACGTACTGACACGTTCTGAAACATACGATGACCATATCCTGTCATGTCCTGCGACGTCCTGACTCGTGCCATGGCCGCGTCCTGACACCTACCATGGCCATATCCTGCCATGTCTTGCAACGTCCTGACACGTGCCATGGCCACGTCCTGACGCGTCCTGACACGTACCATGGCCATATCCTGCCATGTCCTCCGACGTCCTGACTCGTGCCATGGCCAAACCATGCCATGTCCTGACGCATCCTGCGACGTCCCGACTCATGCCATGGCCATGTCCTGACGCGTCCAGACACGTGCCATGGCCATGTCCTGACACGTCCTACGACGTCCCGACACGTGCCATGGCCATATCCTGCCATGTCCTACGATGTCCTTACACGTACCATGGCCACGCCCTGCCATGTCCTGCGACGTCCCGACTCATGCCATGGCCACGCCCTGCCATGTCCTGACGCGTCCTGACACGTGCCATGGCCATGTCCTGATGCGTCCTGACACGTGCCATGGCCACGCCCTGCCATGTCCTGCGACGTCCCGACTCGTGCCATGGCCACGCCCTGCCATGTCCTGACGCGTCCTGACACGTGCCATGGCCATGTCTTGATGCGTACTGACTCATGCCATGGTCATGTCCTGATGCGTCCTGTCACGTGCCATGGCTATGTCCTGAAGTGCCCTGCGACGTCCTGACTCTTGCCATGGCCACGCCTTGCCATGTCCTGCGACGTGATGAGTCATGCCATGGCCACGCCCTGCCATGGCCATGTCCTGACGCGTCCTGACACGTACCATGGCCACGTCTTGACGCGTCCTGACACGTACCATGGCCATATCCTGCCATGTCCTGCGACATCCTGACTCGTGCCATGACCACGCCCTGCTACGTCCTGACGCGTGCCATGGCCATGTCCTGTGACGTCCTGACTCGTGCCATGGCCACGCCCTCCCATGTCCTGCGACGTCCCGACTCGTGCCATGGCCACGCCCTGCCATGTCCTGACGCGTCCTGACACGTGCCATGGCATGTCCTGATGCGTCCTGACACATGCCATGGCCATGTCCTGATGCGTCCTGACACGTGCCATGGCCATGTCCTGACGCGTCCTGCGACGTCCTGACTCTTGCCATGGCCACGCCCTGCCATGTCCTGCGACGTCATGAGTCCTGCCATGGCCACGCCCTGCCATGTCCTGACGTGTCCTGACACGTGCCACTGCCATGTCCTGACGCGTCCTGACACGTGCCATGGCCATGTCCTGACTCGTCCTGCGACGTCCTGACTCGTGCCATGGCCATGTCCTGACACGTGTCGACCGGCCGTCGCCCGACGCTACCGCTCAAACCACCCTGACTTTCCACCACCGCCGCCAACGACCACCAACATCATTGCGCTTGACATGTTTCTAAGCATTGGTTAGAATTAGACGTGGTGCGACGTGGTGCGGCTTGGAGCGACGTAGTGCGATGTCGTGCCATGGCCACGTCCTGACACGTACCATGGCCATGTCCTGACACGTCCTGACACGTACCATGACCATATCCTGCCATGTCCTGCGACGTCCTGTCACGTACCATGGCCATGGCCTGACACGTCCTGACACGTACCATGACCATATCCTGCCATGTCCTGCGACGTCCTGACACGTACCATGGCCATGGCCTGACACGTCATGACACGTACCATGACCATATCTTGCCATGTCCTAACGCGTACTCACACGTGCCATGGCTATGTCCTGACACGCCCTGCGACGTCCTAACTCTTGCCAGGGCCACGCCTTGCCATGTCCTGCGACGTGATGAGTCATGCCATGGCCACGCCCTGCCATGTCCTGACGTGTCCTGACACGTGCCACTGCCATGTCCTGACGCGTCCTGACACATGCCATCGCCATGTCCTGACTCGTCCTGCGACGTCCTTACTCGTGCGATGGCCATGTCCTGACAAGTGTCGACTGGCCGTCGGGCGACGCTACCGCTCGAACCACCCCGATATTCCACCACCGCCACCAACGTCCACCAACATCATTGCGCTTGACATGTTTCAAAGCATTGGTTAGCAATAGACGTGGTGCGACGTGGTGCGGCTTGGAGCGACGTAGTGCGATGTCGTGCCATGGCCACGTCATGACACGTACCATGGCCAAGTCCTGACACGTCCTGACACGTACCATGACCATACCCTGCCATGTCCTACGCGTCCTTACACGTACCATGGCCATGGCCTGACACGTCCTGACACGTACCATGACCATATCCTGCCATGTCCTGCGACGTCCTTACACGTACCATGGCTATGGCTGACACGTCATGACACGTACCATGACCATATCTTGCCATGTCCTACGATGTCCTGAATCGTGCCATGGCCACGCATGACACGTCCTGACACGTACCATGGCCATATCCTGCCATGTCCTGCGAAGTCCTTACTCGTGCCATGGCCACGTCTCGACACGTCCTGACACGTACCATGGCCATATCGTGCCATGTCCAGCGACGTCCCGACTCGTGCCATGGCCACGCCCTGACGCGTCCTGACACGTGGCATGTACATGTCCTGATGCGTTGTGACACGTGCCATGGCCACGCCCTACCATGTCCTGCGACGTCCCGACTCGTGCCATGGACATTTCCTGATGCGTCCTGACACGTGCCACGGCTATGTCCTGACGCGTCCTGCGACGTCCTGACTCTTGCCATGGCCACGCCCAGCCTGCGACGTGATGAGTCATGCCATGGCCACGCCCTGCCATGTCCTGACGTGTCCTGTTACGTGCCACTGCCATGTCTTGACGCGTCCTGACACGTGCCATGGCCCTGTCCTGACTCGTCCTACGACATCCTGACTCGTGCCATGGCCATGTCCTGACACGTGTCGACCGGCCGTCGCCCGACGCTACCGCTCAAACCACCCTGACTTTCCACCACCGCCGCCAACGACCACCAACATCATTGCACTTGACATGTTTCATAGCATTGGTTAGAATTAGACGTGGTTCGACGTGGTGCGGCTTGGAGCGACGTAGTGCGATGTCGTGCCATGGCCACGTCATGACACGTACCATGGCCATATCCTGACACGTCCTGACACGTACCATGACCATATCCTGCCATGACCTGCGACGTCCTGTCACGTACCATGGCCATGGCCTGACACGTCCTGACACGTACCATGACCATATCCTGCCATGTCCTGCTATGTCCTGAATCGTGCCATGGCCATGTCCTGACACGTCCTGACACGTACCATGACCATATCCTGCCATGTCCTGCGACGTCCTGACACGTACCATGGCCATGGCCTGACACGTCATGACACGTACCATGACCATATCCTGCCATGTCTTGCGACGTCCTGAATCGTGCCATGGCCACGTCCTGACGCATCCTTACACGTACCATGGCCACGTCCTGACGCGCCTTGGCACGTACCATGGCCATATCCTGCCATGTCCTCCGACGTCCTAACTCGTGCCATGGCCAAGCCCTCCCATATCCTGACACGTCCTGCGACGTCCCGACTCATGCCATGGCCATGTCCTGACGCGTCCTGACACGTGCCATGGCCATGTCCTGACACGTCCTGCGAAGTCCCGACTCGTGCCGTAGCCACGCCCTGCCATGTCCTGCGACGTCCTGACTCGTTTCATGGCCACGCCCTGCCATGTCCTGCGACGTCCTGACTCGTGCCATGGCCACGCCCTGCCATGTCCTGACGCGTCCTGACACGTGGCATGACCATGTCCTGAGGCGTCCTGACACGTGCCGTGGCCACGCCCTGCCATGTACTGCGACGTCTCGACTCGTGCCATGGCCACGCCTTGCAACGTCCTAACACGTCCTGAAACGTACCATGACCATATCCTGCCATGTCCTGCGACGTTCTTACACGTACCATGGCCATGGCCTAACACGTCATGACACGTACCATGATCATATCCTGCCATGTCTTGCAACGTCCTGAATCATGCCATGGCCACGTCCTGACGCATCCTGACACATACCATGGCCACGTCCTGACGCGTCCTGACATGTACCATGGCCATATCCTGCCATGTCCTCCGACGTCCTGACTCGTGCAATGGCCAAGCCATGCCATGTCCTGACACGTCCTGCGACGTCCCGACTCATGCCATGGCCATGTCCTGATGCGTCTTGACACGTGCCATGGCCATGTCCTGACACGTCGTGCGACGTCCCGACTCGTGCCATGGCCACGCCCTGCCATGTCCTGCGACGTCCTGACTCGTGCCATGGCCATGCCCTGCCATGTCCTGCGACGTCCCGACTCGTGCCATGGCCACGCCCTGCCATGTCCTGACGCGTCCTGACACGTGCCATGGCCATGTCCTGATGCGTCCTGACACGTGCCATGGCCACGCCCTACCATGTCCTGCGACGTCCCGACTCGTGCCATGGCCACGCCCCGCCATGTCCTAACGCGTCCTGACACGTGCCATGGCCATGTCCTGATGCGTCCTTACTCATGCCATGGACATGTCCTGATGCGTCCTGACGTGTGCCATGGCCATGTCCTGACGCGTCCTGCGACGTCCTGACTCTTGCCATGGCCACGCCCTGCCATGTCCTGCGATGTGATAAGTCATGCCATGGCCACGCCCTGCCATGTCCTGACGCGTCCTGACACGTGGCATGGCCACGTCTTGAAGCGTCCTGACACGTGCCATGGCCATGCCCTGCCATGTCCTGCGACGTCCCGACTCGTGCCATGACCACGCCCTGCTACGTCCTGACGCGTGTCATGGCCATGTCGTGTGACGTCCTGACTCGTGCCATGGCCACACCCTCCCATGTCCTGCGACGTCCCGACTCGTGCCACCACCACGCCCTGCCATGTCCTGACACGTGCCATGGCATGTCCTGACTCGTCCTGCGACGTCCTGACTCGTGCCATGGCCATGTCCTGACACGTGTCGACCGGCCGTCGCCCGACGCTACCGCTCGAACCACCCCGACTTTCCACCACCGCCGCCAACGACCACCAACATCATTGCGCTTGACATGTTTCTAAGCATTGGTTAGCATTAGACGTGGTGCGACGTGGTGCGGCTTGGAGCGACGTAGTGCGATGTCGTGCCATGGCCACGTCCTGACACGTACCATGGCCATGTCCTGACACGTCCTGACACGTACCATGACCATATCCTGCCATGTCCTGCGACGTCCTGTCACGTACCATGGCCATGGCCTGACACGTCCTGACACGTACCATGACCATATCCTGCCATGTCCTGCGACGTCCTGACACGTACCATGGCCATGGCCTGACACGTCATGACACGTACCATGACCATATCTTGCCATGTCCTGCGACGTCCTGAATCGTGCCATGGCCACGTCCTGACGCGTCCTGACACATACCATGACCATATCCTGCCATGTCTTGCGACGTCCTGTCACGTACCATGGCCATGGCCTGACACGTCGTGAAACGTACCATGAGCATAGCCTGCCATGTCCTGCCACGTCCTGACGAGTGCCATGGCCATGTCCTGCAACGTCCTGACTCGTGCCATGGCTATGTCCGGACGCGTCCTGACACGTACCATTGCCATATCCTGCCATGTCCTGCGACGTCCTGACTCGTGCCATGGCAAAGCCCTGCCATGTCCTAACGCATCCTGACACGTGCCATGGCCATGTCCTGACACGTCCTGCGACGTCCCGACTCATGCCATGGCCATGTCCTGACGCGTCCTGACACGTGCCATGGCCATGTCCTGACACGTCCTGCGACGTCCCGACTCGTGCCATAGCCACGCCCTGCCATGTCCTGCGACGTCCTGACTCGTTCCATGGCCACGCCCTGCCATGTCCTGCGACGTCCCGACTCGTGCCATGGCCACGCCCTGCCATGTCCTGACGCGTCCTGACACGTGGCATGACCATGTCCTGAGGCGTCCTGACACGTGCCATGGCCACGCCCTGCCATGTCCTGACGCGTCCTGACACGTGCCATGGCCATGTCCTGATGCGTCCTGACTCATGCCATGGACATGTCCTGATGCGTCCTGACACGTGCCATGGCTATGTCCTGACGCGTCCTGCGACGTCCTAACTCTTGCCATGGCCACGCCTTGCCATGTCCTGCGACGTGATGAGTCATGCCATGGCCACGCCCTGCCATGTCCTGACGTGTCCTGACACGTGCCACTGCCATGTCCTGACGCGTCCTGACACGTGCCATGGCCATGTCCTGACTCGTCCTGCGACGTCCTGACTCGTGCCATGGCCATGTCCTGACAAGTGTCGACCGGCCGTCGGCCGACGCTACCGCTCGAACCACCCCGACATTCCACCACCGCCGCCAACGACCACCAACATCATTGCGCTTGACATGTTTCTAAGCATTGGTTAGCAATAGACGTGGTGCGACGTGGTGCGGCTTGGAGCGACGTAGTGCGATGTCGTGCCATGGCCACGTCTTGACACGTACCATGGCCAAGTCCTGACACGTCCTGACACGTACCATGACCATACCCTGCCATGTCCTACGCGTCCTTACACGTACCATGGCCATGGCCAGACACGTCCTGACACGTACCATGACCATATCCTGCCATGTCCTGCGACGTCCTTACACGTACCATGGCCATGGCCTGACACGTCATGACACGTACCATGATCATATCCTGCCATGTCTTGCGACGTCCTGAATCGTGCCATGGCCACGTCCTGACGCGTCCTGACACGTACCATGGCCATATCCTGCCATGTCCTGCGACATCCTGACTCGTGCCATGACCACGCCCTGCTACGTCCTGACGCGTGCCATGGCCATGTCCTGTGACGTCCTGACTCGTGCCATGGCCACGCCCTCCCATGTCCTGCGACGTCCCGACTCGTGCCATCACCACGCCCTGCCATGTCCTGACGCGTCCTGACACGTGCCATGGCCATGTCCTGATGCGTGCTGACACATGCCATGGCCATGTCCTGATGCGTCCTGACACGTGCCATGGCCTTGTCCTGACGCGTCCTGCGACGTCCTGACTCTTGCCATGGCCACGCCCTGCCATGTCCTGCGACGTCATGAGTCCTGCCATGGCCACGCCCTGCCATGTCCTGACGTGTCCTGACACGTGCCACTGCCATGTCCTGACGCGTCCTGACACGTGCCATGGCCCTGTCCTGACTCGTCCTGCGACATCCTGACTCGTGCCATGGCCATGTCCTGACACGTGTCGACCGGCCGTCGCCCGACGCTACCGCTCAAACCACCCTGACTTTCCACCACCGCCGCCAACGACCACCAACATCATTGCGCTTGACATGTTTCTTAGCATTGGTTAGAATTAGACGTGGTGCGACGTGGTGCGGCTTGGAGCGACGTAGTGCGATGTCGTGCCATGGCCACGTCATGACACGTACCATGGCCATGTCCTGACACGTCCTGACACGTACCATGACCATATCCTGCCATGTCCTGCGACGTCCTGTCACGTACCATGGCCATGGCCTGACACGTCCTGACACGTACCATGACCATATCCTGCCATGTCCTGCGACGTCCTGACACGTACCATGGCCATGGCCTGACACGTCATGACACGTACCATGACCATATCTTGCCATGTCCTGCGACGTCCTGACACGTGCCATGGCATGTCCTGATGTGTCCTGACCAAGCCATGGCCATGTCCTGACGCGTCCTGACACGTGCCATGGCCCCGCCATGCCACGTCCTGACGCGTGCCATGACCATATCCTGCCATGTCCTGCGACGTCCTGACTCGTGCCACGGCCACGCCCTGCCATGTCCTGACGCGTCCCAACTCGTGCCATGGCCACGCCTTCCCATGTCCTGACCCGTCCTGACACGTGCCATGGCATGTCCTGATGCGTGCTGACACGTGCCATGGCCATGTCCTGACGCGTCCTGCGACGTCCTGACTCTTGCCATGTCCACGCCCCGCCATGTCCTGACGCGTCCTGACACGTGCCATGGCCATGTCCTGATGCGTCCTGACTCATGCCATGGACATGTCCTGATGCGTCCTGACACGTGCCATGGCTATGTCCTGACGCGTCCTGCGACGTCCTGACTCTTGCCATGGCCACGCCTTGCCATGTCCTGCGACGTGATGAGTCATGCCATGGCCACGCCCTGCCATGTCCTGACGTGTCCTGACACGTGCCACTGCCATGTCCTGACGCGTCCTGACACGTGCCATGGCCATGTCCTGACTCGTCCTGCGACGTCCTGACTCGTGCCATGGCCATGTCCTGACAAGTGTCGACCGGCCGTCGGCCGACGCTACCGCTCGAACCACCCCGACATTCCACCACCGCCGCCAACGACCACCAACATCATTGCGCTTGACATGTTTCTAAGCATTGGTTAGCAATAGACGTGGTGCGACGTGGTGCGGCTTGGAGCGACGTAGTGCGATGTCGTGCCATGGCCACGTCTTGACACGTACCATGGCCAAGTCCTGACACGTCCTGACACGTACCATGACCATACCCTGCCATGTCCTACGCGTCCTTACACGTACCATGGCCATGGCCAGACACGTCCTGACACGTACCATGACCATATCCTGCCATGTCCTGCGACGTCCTTACACGTACCATGGCCATGGCCTGACACGTCATGACATGTACCATGATCATATCCTGCCATGTCTTGCAACGTCCTGAATCGTGCCATGGCCACGTCCTGACGCGTCCTGACACATACCATGGCCACGTCCTGACGCGTCCTGACACGTACCATGGCCATATCCTGCCATGTCCTGCGACACCCTGACTCGTGCCATGACCACGCCCTGCTACGTCCTGACACGTGCCATGGCCATGTCCAGTGACGTCCTGACTTGTGCCATGGCCACGCCCTGCCATGTCCTGTGACGTCATGAGTCTTGCCATGGCCATGCCCTGCCATGTCCTGGCGCGACCTGAAACGTGCCATGGCCATGTCCTGATGCGTCTTGACATGTGCCATGGCATGTCCTGATGCGTCCTGACACGTGCCATGGCCTTGTCCTGACGCGTCCTGCGACGTCCTGACTCTTGCCAGGGCCACGCCCTGCCATGTCCTGCGACGTCATGAGTCCTGCCATGGCCACGCCCTGCCATGTCCTGACGTGTCCTGACACGTGCCACTGCCATGTCCTGACGCGTCCTGACACGTGCCATGGCCATGTCCTGACTCGTCCTGCGACGTCCTGACTCGTGCCATGGCCATGTCCTGACACGTGTCGACCGGCCGTCGCCCGACGCTACCGCTCAAACCACCCTGACTTTCCACCACCGCCGCCAACGACCACCAACATCATTGCGCTTGACATGTTTCTAAGCATTGGTTAGAATTAGACGTGGTGCGACGTGGTGCGGCTTGGAGCGACGTAGTGCGATGTCGTGCCATGGCCACGTCCTGACACGTACCATGGCCATGGCCTGACACGTCCTGACACGTACCATGACCATATCCTGCCATGTCCTGCGACGTCCTTACACGTACCATGGCCATGGCCTGACACGTCATGACACGTACCATGATCATATCCTGCCATGTCTTGCAACGTCCTGAATCGTGCCATGGCCACGTCCTGACGCATCCTGACACGTACCATGGCCACGTCCTGACACGTGCCATGGCCACGTCCTAGCACGTCCTGCGACGTCTGACTCGTGCCATAGCCACGCCCTGCCATGTCCTGCGACGTCCTGACTCGTTCCATGGTTACGACCTGCCATGTCCTGCGACGTCCCGACTCGTGCCATGGCCATGCTCTGCCATGTCCTGACGCGCCCTGACACGTGGCATGACAATGTCCTGATGCGTCCTGACACGTGCCGTGGCCACGCCCTACCATGTCCTGTGACGTCCCGAATCGTGCCATGGCCACGTCCTGACGCATCCTGATACGTACCATGGCCATGTCCTGACGCGTACCATGACCATATCCTGCCATGTCCTGCGACGTCTTTACACGTACCATGGCCATGGCCTGACACGTCATGACACGTACCATGATCATATCTTGCCATGTCTTGCGACGTCCTGAATCGTGCCATGGCCACGTCCTGACGCGTCCTGACACGTACCATGGCCACGTCCTGACGCGTCCTGACACGTACCATGGCCATATCCTGCCATGTCCTGCGACATCCTGACTCGTGCCATGACCACGCCCTGCTACGTCCTGACGCGTGCCATGGCCATGTCCTGTGACGTCCTGACTCGTGCCATGGCCACGCCCTCCCATGTCCTGCGACGTCCCGACTCGTGCCATCACCACGCCCTGCCATGTCCTGACGCGTCCTGACACGTGCCATGGCCATGTCCTGATGCGTCATGACTCATGCCATGGCCATGTCCTGATGCGTCCTGACACGTGCCATGGCCTTGTCCTGACGCGTCCTGCGACGTCCTGACTCTTGCCAGGGCCACGCCCTGCCATGTCCTGCGACGTCATGAGTCCTGCCATGGCCACGCCCTGCCATGTCCTGACGTGTCCTGACACGTGCCACTGCCATGTCCTGACGCGTCCTGACACGTGCCATGGCCATGTCCTGACTCGTCCTGCGACGTCCTGACTCGTGCCATGGCCATGTCCTGACACGTGTCGACCGGCCGTCGCCCGACGCTACCGCTCAAACCACCCTGACTTTCCACCACCGCCGCCAACGACCACCAACATCATTGCGCTTGACATGTTTCTAAGCATTGGTTAGAATTAGACGTGGTGCGACGTGGTGCGGCTTGGAGCGACGTAGTGCGATGTCGTGCCATGGCCACGTCCTGACACGTACCATGGCCATGTCCTGACACGTCCTGACACGTACCATGACCATATCCTGCCATGTCCTGCGACGACCTTGCACGTACCATGGCCATGGGCTGACACGTCATGACACGTACCATGATCATATCCTGCCATGTCTTGCGACGTCATGAATCGTGCCATGGCCACGTCCTGACGCGTCCTGACACGTACCATGGCCACGTCCTGACACGTGCCATGGCCACGTCCTAGCACGTCCTGCGACGTCTGACTCGTGCCATAGCCACGCCCTGCCATGTCCTGCGACATCCCGACTCGTGCCATGGCCATGCCCTGCCATGTCCTGACGCGTCCTGACACGTGGCATGACCATGTCCTGATGCGTCCTGACACGTGCCATGGCCACGCCCTACCATGTCCTGCGACGTCCCGACTCGTGCCATGGCCACGCCCTGCCATGTCCTGACGCGTCCTGACACGTGCCATGGCCATGTCCTAATGCGTCCTGATTCATGCCATGGACATGTCCTGATGCGTCCTGACATCTGCCATGGCTATGTCCTGACGCGTCTTGCGATTTCCTGACTCTTGCCATTGGCCACGCCCTGCCATGTCCTGCGACGTGATAAGTCATGCCATGGCCACGCCCTGAAATGTCCTGGCGTGTCCTGACATGTGCCACTGCCATATCCTGACGCGTCCTGACACGTGCCATGGCCATGTCCTGACTCGTCCTGAGACGTCCTGAATCGTGCCATGGCCACGTCCTGACGCATCCAAACACGTACCATGGCCACGTCCTGACGCGTACCATGACCATATCCTGCCATGTCCTGCGACGTCTTTACACGTACCATGGCCATGGCCTGACACGTCATGACACGTACCATGATCATATCTTGCCATGTCTTGCGACGTCCTGAATCGTGCCATCGCCACGTCCTGACAAGTACCATGGCCACGTCCTGACGCGTCCTGACACGTACCATGGCCACGTCCTGACGCGTCCTTACACGTACCATGGCCATATCCTGCCATGTCCTGCGACATCCTGACTCGTGCCATGACCACTCCCTGCTACGTCCTGACGCGTGCCATGGCCATGTCCTGTGACGTCCTGACTCGTGCCATGGCCACGCCCTCCCATGTCCTGCGACGTCCCGACTCGTGCCATCACCACGCCCTGCCATGTCCTGACGCGTCCTGACGCGTCCTGACACGTGCCATGGCCATGTCCTGATGCGTCCTGACACATGCCATGGCCATGTCCTGATGTGTCCTAACACGTGCCATGGCCTTGTCCTGACGCGTCCTGCGACGTCCTGACTCTTGCCATGGCCACGCCCTGCCATGTCCTGCGACGTCATGAGTCCTGCCATGGCCACGCCCTGCCATGTCCTGACGTGTCCTGACACGTGCCACTGCCATGTCCTGACGCGTCCTGACACGTGCCATGGCCATGTCCTGACTCGTCCTGCGACGTCCTGACTCGTGCCATGGCCATGTCCTGACACGTGTCGACCGGCCGTCGCCCGACGCTACCGCTCAAACCACCCTGACTTTCCACCACCGCCGCCAACGACCACCAACATCATTGCGCTTGACATGTTTCTAAGCATTGGTTAGAATTAGACGTGGTGCGACGTGGTGCGGCTTGGAGCGACGTAGTGCGATGTCGTGCCATGGCCACGTCCTGACACGTACCATGGCCATGTCCTGACACGTCCTGACACGTACCATGACCATATCATGCCATGTCCTGCGACGTCCTGTCATGTACCATGGCCATGGCCTGACACGTCTTGACACGTACCATGATCATATCCTGCCATGTCTTGCAACGTCCTGAATCGTGCCATGGCCACGTCCTGACGCATCCTGACACGTACCATGGCCACGTCTTGACACGTGCCATGGCCACGTCCTGACACGTCCTGCAACGTCTGACTCGTGCTATAGCCACGCCCTGCCATGTCCTGCGACGTCCTGACTCATTCCATGGTTACGACCTGCCATGTCCTGCGACGTCCCACCTCGTGCCATGGCCATGCCCTGCCATGTCCTGACGCGCCCTGACACGTGGCATGACAATGTCCTGATGCATCCTGACACGTGGTGTGGCGACGCCCTACCATGTCCTGCGACGTCTCGAATCGTGCCATGGCCACGTCCTGACACATCCTGATACGTACCATGGCCACGTCCTGACGCGTACCATGACCATATCCTGCCATGTCCTGCGACGTCTATACACGTACCATGGCCATGGCCTGATATGTCATGACACGTACCATGATCATATCCTGCCATGTCCTACGACGTCCTGAATCGTTCCATGGCCACGTCCTGACGCGTCCTGACACGTACCATGGCCACGTCCTGACGCGTCCTGACACGTACCATGGCCATATCCTGCCATGTCCTGCGACATCCTGACTCGTGCCATGACCACGCCCTTCCATGTCCTGATGCGTCCTGACACGTGCCATGGCCACACCATCCCATGTCCTGCGACGTCCCGACTCGTGCCATCACCACGCCCTGCCATGTCCTGACGCGTCCTGACACGTGCCATGGCATGTCCTGATGCCTGCTAACACATGCCATGGCCATGTCCTGATGCGTCCTGACACGTGCCATGGCCTTGTCCTGACGCGTCCTGCGACGTCCTGACTCCTGCCAGGGCCACGCCCTACCATGTCCTGCGATGTCATGAGTCTTTACATGGCCACGCCCTGCCATGTCCTGATGTGTACTGACACGTGCCACTGCCATGTCTTGACACGTCCTGACATGTGCCATGGCCATGTCCTGACTCGTCCTGCGGCGTCCTGACTCGTGCCATGGCCATGTCCTGACACGTGTTGACCGGCCGTCGCCCGACGCTACCGCTCAAACCACCCTGACTTTCCACCACCGCCGCCAACGACCACCAACATCATTGCGCTTGACATGTTTCTTAGCATTAGTTAGAATTAGACGTGGTGCGACGTGGTGCGGCTTGGAGCGACGTAGTGCGATGTCGTGCCATGGCCACGTCCTGACACGTACCATGGCCATGTCTTGACACGTCCTGACACGTACCATGACCATATCCTGCCATGTCCTGCGACGTCCTGAATCGTGCCATGGCCACGTCCTGACGCGTCCTGACACGTACCATGACCATATCCTGCCATGTCCTGCGACGTCCTGACACGTACCATGGCCATGGCCTGACACGTCATGACACGTACCATGACCATATCTTGCCATGTCCTGCGACGTCCTGAATCGTGCCATGGCCACGTCCTGACGCGTCCTGACACATACCATGACCATATCCTGCCATGTCCTGTGACGTCCTAACTCGTGCCATGACCACGCCCAGCCACGTCCTGACGCGTGCCATGGCCATGTCCGGGCACGTCCTGACACGTACCATGGCAATATCCTGCCATGTCCTGCGACATCCTGACTCGTGCCATGGCCACGCCCTGCCATGTCCTGCGATGTCCCGACTCGTGCCATGGCCACGCCCTGCCATGTCCTGCGACGTCCCGACTCGTGCCATGGCCACGCCCTGCCATGTCCTGACGCGTCCTGACACGTGGCATGGCCATGTCCTGATGCGTCCTGACACGTGCCATGGCCACGCCCTACCATGTCCTGCGACGTCCCGACTCGTGCCATGGCCACGCCCTGCCATGTCCTGACGCGTCCTGACACGTGCCATGGCCATGTCCTGATGCGTCCTGACTCATGCCATGGACATGTCCTGATGCGTCCTGACACGTGCCATGGCTATGTCCTGACGCGTCCTGCGACGTCCTGACTCTTGCCATGGCCACGCCCTGCCATGTCCTGCGACGTGATGAGTCATGCCATGGCCACGCCCTGCCATGTCCTGACGTGTCCTGACACGTGCCACTGCCATGTCCTGACGCGTCCTGACACGTGCCATGGCCATGTCCTGACTCGTCCTGCGACGTCCTTACTCGTGCCATGGCCATGTCCTGACAAGTGTCGACCGGCCTTCGGCCGACGCTACCGCTTGAACCACCCTGACATTCCACCACTGCCGCCAATGACCACCAACATCATTGCGCTTGACATGTTTCTAAGCATTGGTTAGCAATAGACGTGGTGCGACGTGGTGCGGCTTGGAGCGACGTAGTGCGATGTCGTGCCATGGCCACGTCTTGACACGTACCATGGCCAAGTCCTGACACGTCCTGACACGTACCATGACCATACCCTGCCATGTCCTACGCGTCCTTACACGTACCATGGCCATGGCCAGACACGTCCTGACACGTACCATGACCATATCCTGCCATGTCCTGCGACGTCCTTACACGTACCATGGCCATGGCCTGACACGTCATGACACGTACCATGATCATATCCTACCATGTCCTGCGACGTCCTTACACTTACCATGGCCAGGGCCTGACACGTCATGACACGTACCATGATCATATCCTACCATGTCTTGCGACGTCCTAAATCGTGCCATGGCCACGTCCTGACGCGTCCTGACACGTACCATGGCCACGTCCTGACGCGTCCTGACACGTACCATGGCCATATCCTGCCATGTCCTGCGACATCCTGACTCGTGCCATGACCACGCCCTGCTACGTCCTGACGCGTGCCATGGCCATGTCCTGTGACGTCCTGACTCGTGCCATGGCCACGCCCTGCCACGTCCTGACGCGTGCCATGGCCATGTCCAGACACGTCCTGCGACGTCCCGACTCGTGCCATGGCCATGTCCTGCGACGTCCTGACTCGTGCCATGGCCACGCCCTGCCATGTCCTGATGCGTCCTGACACGTGCCATGGCCACGCCCTGCCATGTCCTGCGACGTCCCGACTCGTGCCATGGCCACGCCCTGCCATGTCCTGACGCGTCCTGACACGTGCCATGGCCATGTCCTGATGCGTCCTGACTCATGCCATGGCCATGTCCTGATGCGTCCTGACACGTGCCATGGCCATGTCCTGACGCGTCCTGCGACGTCCTGACTCTTGCCATGGCCACGCCCTGCCATGTCCTGCGACGTCATGAGTCATGCCATGGCCACGCCCTGCCATGTCCTGACGTGTCCTGACACGTGCCACTGCCATGTCCTGACGCGTCCTGACACGTGCCATGGCCATGTCCTGACTCGTCCTGCGACGTCCTGACTCGTGCCATGGCCATGTCCTGACACGTGTCGACCGGCCGTCGCCCGACGCTACTGCTCGAACCACCCCGAGTTTCCACCACCGTCGCCAACGACCACCAACATCATTGCGCTTGACATGTTTCTAAGCATTGGTTAGAATTAGACGTGGTGCGACGTGGTGCGGCTTGGAGCGACGTAGTGCGATGTCGTGCCATGGTCACGTCCTGACACGTACCATGGCCATGTCCTGACACGTCCTGACACGTACCATGACCATATCCTGCCATGTCCTGCGACGTCCTGTCACGTACCATGGCCATGGCCTGACACGTCCTGACACGTACCATGACCATATCCTGCCATGTCCTGCGACGTCCTGACACGTTCCATGGCCATGGCCTGACACGTCATGACACGTACCATAACCATATCTTGCCATGTCCTGCGACGTCCTGAATCGTGCCATGGCCACGTCCTGACGCGTCCTGACACGTACCATGACCATATCCTGCCATGTCCTGTGACGTCCTGACTCGTGCCATGACCACGCCCTGCCACGTCCTGACGCGTGCCATGGCCATGTCCTGCGACGTCCTGACTCGTGCCATGGCCACGCCCTGCCACGTCCTGACGCGTGCCATGGCCATGTCCGGACGCGTCCTGACACGTACCATGGCCATAGCCTGCCATGTCCTGCGACGTCCTGACTCGTGCCATGGCCATAGCCTGCCATGTCCTGCGACGTCCTGACTCATGCCATGGCCACGCCCTGCCATGTCCTGACGCGTCCTGACACGTGCCATGGCCATGTCCTGACACGTCCTGCGACGTTACGACTCGTGCCATGGCCACGCCCTGCCATGTCCTGCGACGTCCCGACTCGTGCCATGGCCACGCCCTGCCATGTCCTGACGCGTCCTGACACGTGCCATGGCCATGTCCTGATGCGTCCTGACACGTGCCATGGCCACGCCCTGCCATGTCCTGCGACGTCCCGACTCGTGCCATGGCCACGCCCTGCCATGTCCTGACGCGTCCTGACACGTGCCATGGCCATGTCCTGATGCGTCCTGACTCATGCCATGGCCATGTCCTGATGCGTCCTGACACGTGCCATGGCCATGTCCTGACGCGTCCTGCGACGTCCTAACTCTTGCCATGGCCACGCCCTGCCATGTCCTGCGACGTCATGAGTCATGCCATGGCCACGCCCTGCCATGTCCTGACGTGTCCTGACACGTGCCACTGCCATGTCCTGACGCGTCCTGACACGTGCCATGGCCATGTCCTGACTCGTCCTGCAACGTCCTGACTCGTCCTGCGACGTCCTGACTCGTGCCATGGCCATGTCCTGACTCGTCCTGCGACTTCCTGACTCGTTGCCATGGCCATGTCCTGACATGTGTCGACCGGCCGTCGCCCGACGCTACCGCTCGAACCACCCCGACTTTCCACCACCGCCGCCAACGACCACCAACATCATTGCGCTTGACATGTTTCTAAGCATTGGTTAGCAATAGACGTGGTGCGACGTGGTGCGGCTTGGAGCGACGTAGTGCGATGTCGTGCCATGGCCACGTCTTGACACGTACCATGGCCAAGTCCTGACACGTCCTGACACGTACCATGACCATACCCTGCCATGTCCTACGCGTCCTTACACGTACCATGGCCATGGCCAGACACGTCCTGACACGTACCATGACCATATCCTGCCATGTCCTGCGACGTCCTTACACGTACCATGGCCATGGCCTGACACGTCATGACACGTACCATGATCATATCCTGCCATGTCTTGCGACGTCCTGAATCGTGCCATGGCCACGTCCTGACGCGTCCTGACACGTACCATGGCCACGTCCTGACGCGTCCTGACACGTACCATGGCCATATCCTGCCATGTCCTGCGACATCCTGACTCGTGCCATGACCACGCCCTGCTACGTCCTGACGCGTGCCATGGCCATGTCCTGTGACGTCCTGACTCGTGCCATGGCCACGCCCTGCCATGTCCTGCGACGTCCCGACTCGTGCCATGGCCACGCCCTGCCATGTCCTGACGCGTCCTGACACGTGCCATGGCCATGTCCTGATGCGTCCTGACACGTGCCATGGCCTTGTCCTGACGCGTCCTGCGACGTCCTGACTCTTGCCATGGCCACGCCCTGCCATGTCCTGCGACGTCATGAGTCCTGCCATGGCCACGCCCTGCCATGTCCTGACGTGTCCTGACACGTGCCACTGCCATGTCCTGACGCGTCCTGACACGTGCCATGGCCATGTCCTGACTCGTCCTGCGACGTCCTGACTCGTGCCATGGCCATGTCCTGACACGTGTCGACCGGCCGTCGCCCGACGCTACCGCTCAAACCACCCTGACTTTCCACCACCGCCGCCAACGACCACCAACATCATTGCGCTTGACATGTTTCTTAGCATTGGTTAGAATTAGACGTGGTGCGACGTGGTGCGGCTTGGAGCGACGTAGTGCGATGTCGTGCCATGGCCACGTCATGACACGTACCATGGCCATGTCCTGACACGTCCTGACACGTACCATGACCATATCCTGCCATGTCCTGCGACGTCCTGTCACGTACCATGGCCATGGCCTGACACGTCCTGACATGTACCATGACCATATCCTGCTATGTCGTGCGACGTCCTGACACGTACCATGGCCATGGCCCGACACGTCATGACACGTAACCTGACCATATCTTGCAATGTCCTGACGCGTCCTGACACGTGCCATGGCCATGTCCTGATGCGTCCTGACACATGCCATGGCCATGTCCTGATGCGTCCTGACACGTGCCATGGCCATGTCCTGACGCGTCCTGCGACGTCCTGACTCTTGCCATGGCCACGCCCTGCCATGTCCTGCGACGTCATGAGTCATGCCATGGCCACGCCCTGCCATGTCCTGACGTGTCCTGACACGTGCCACTGCCATGTCCTGACGCGTCCTGACACGTGCCATGGCCATGTCCTGACTCGTCCTGCGACGTCCTGACTCGTGCCATGGCCATGTCCTGACACGTGTCGACCGGCCGTCGCCCGACGCTACCGCTCGAACCACCCCGACTTTCCACCACCGCCGCCAACGACCACCAACATCATTGCGCTTGACATGTTTCTAAGCATTGGTTAGCAATAGACGTGGTGCGACGTGGTGCGGCTTGGAGCGACGTAGTGCGATGTCGTGCCATGGCCACGTCCTGACACGTACCATGGCCAAGTCCTGACACGTCCTGACACGTACCATGACCATACCCTGCCATGTCCTGCGACGTCCTTACACGTACCATGGCCATGGCCTGACACGTCCTGACACGTACCATGACCATATCCTGCCATGTCCTGCGACGTCCTGACACGTACCATGGCCATGGCCTGACACGTCATGACACGTACCATGACCATATCTTGCCATGTCCTGCGACGTCCTGAATCGTGCCATGGCCACGTCCTGACGCGTCCTGACACGTACCATGACCATATCCTGCCATGTCCTGCGACGTCCTGACTCGTGCCATGGCCACGCCCTGCCACGTCCTGACACGTGCCATGGCCATGTCCTGCGACGTCCTGACTCGTGCCATGGCCACGCCCTGCCACGTCCTGACGCGTGCCATGGCCATGTCCGGACGCGTCCTGACACGTACCATGGCCATATCCTGCCATGTCCTGCGACGTCCTGACTCGTGCCATGGCCAAGCCCTGCCATGTCCTGACGCGTCCTGACACGTGCCATGGCCATGTCCTGACACATCCTGCGACGTCTCGACTCATCCCAAGGCCATGTCCTAACGCGTCCTGACACGTGCCATGGCCATGTCCTGACACGTCCTGCGACGTCCCGACTCGTGCCATGGCCACGCCCTGCCATGTCCTGCGACGTCCTGACTCGTGCCATGGCCACGCCCTGCCATGTCCTGCGACGTCCCGACTCGTGCCATGGCCACGCCCTGCCATGTCCTGACGCGTCCTGACACGTGGCATGGCCATGTCCTGATGCGTCCTGACACGTGCCATGGCCACGCCCTGCCATGTCCTGCGACGTCCCGACTCGTGCCATGGCCACGCCCTGCCATGTCCTGACGCGTCCTGACACGTGCCATGGCCATGTCCTGATGCGTCCTGACTCATGCCATGGACATGTCCTGATGCGTCCTGACACGTGCCATGGCTATGTCCTGACGCGCCCTGCGACGTCCTAACTCTTGCCATGGCCACGCCTTGCAATGTCCTGCGACGTGATGAGTCATGCCATGGCCACGCCCTGCCACGTCCTGACATGTCCAGACACATGCCACTGCCATGTCCTGACGCGTCTTGACACGTGCCATGGCCATGTCCTGACTCGTCCTGCGACGTCCTGACTCGTGCCATGGCCATGTCCTGACAAGTGTCGACCGGCCGTCGGCCGACCGACGCTACCGCTCGAACGACCCCGACATTCCACCACCGCCGCCAACGACCACCAACATCATTGCGCTTGACATGTTTCTAAGCATTGGTTTGCAATAGACGTGGTGCGACGTGGTGCGGCTTGGAGCGACGTAGTGCGATGTCGTGCCATGGCCACGTCGTTACACGTACCATGGCCAAGTCCTGACACGTCCTGACACGTACCATGACCATACCCTGCCATGTCCTACGCGTCCTTACACGTACCATGGCCATGGCCAGACACGTCCTGACACGTACCATGACCATATCCTGCCATGTCCTGCGACGTCCTTACACGTACCATGGCCATGGCCTGACACGTCATGACACGTACCATGATCATATCCTGCCATGTCTTGCGACGTCCTGAATCGTGCCATGGCCACGTCCTGACGCGTCCTGACACGTACCATGGCCACGCCCTGACGCGTCCTGACACGTACCATGGCCATATCCTGCCATGTCCTGCGACATCCTGACTCGTGCCATGACCACGCCCTGCTACGTCCTGACGCGTGCCATGGCCATGTCCTGTGACGTCCTGACTCGTGCCATGGCCACGCCCTCCCATGTCCTGCGACGTCCCGACTCGTGCCATTACCACGCCCTGCCATGTCCTGACGCGTCCTGACACGTGCCATGGCATGTCCTGATGCGTGCTGACACATGCCATGGCCATGTCCTGATGCGTCCTGACCCGTGCCATGGCCTTGTCCTGACGCGTCCTGCGACGTCCTGACTCTTGCCAGGGCCACGCCCTGCCATGTCCTGCGACATCATGAGTCCTGCCATGGCCACGCCCTGCCATGTCCTGACGTGTCCTGACACGTGCCACTGCCATGTCCTGACGCGTCCTGACACGTGCCATGGCCCTGTCCTGACTCGTCCTACGACATCCTGACTCGTGCCATGGCCATGTCCTGACACGTGTCGACCGGCCGTCGCCCGACGCTACCGCTCAAACCACCCTGACTTTCCACCACCGCCGCCAACGACCACCAACATCATTGCGCTTGACATGTTTCTTAGCATTGGTTAGAATTAGACGTGGTGCGACGTGGTGCGGCTTGGAGCGACGTAGTGCGATGTCGTGCCATGGCCACGTCATGACACGTACCATGGCCATATCCTGACACGTCCTGACACGTACCATGACCATATCCTGCCATGACCTGCGACGTCCTGTCACGTACCATGGCCATGGCCTGACACGTCCTGACACGTACCATGACCATATCCTGCCATGTCCTGCGACGTCCTGACACGTACCATGGCCATGGCCTGACACGTCATGACACGTACCATGACCATATCTTGCCATGTCCTGCGATGTCCTGAATCGTGCCATGGCCACGTCCTGACGCGTCCTGACACATACCATGGCCATGTCCTGACGCGTCCTGACACGTGCCATGGCCATGTCCTGACACGTCCTGCGACGTCCTGACTCGTGCCATGGCCACGCCCTGCCATGTCCTGCGACGTCCTGACTCGTGCCATGGCCACGCCCTGCCATGTCCTGCGACGTCCTGACTCGTGCCATGGCCACGCCCTGCCATGTCCTGACGCGTCCTGACACGTGCCATGGCCATGTCCTGATGCGTCCTGACACGTGCCATGGCCACGCCCTGCCATGTCCTGCGACGTCCCGACTCGTGCCATGGCCACGCCCTGCCATGTCCTGACGCGTCCTGACACGTGCCATGGCCATGTCCTGATGCGTCCTGACTCATGCCATGGCCATGTCCTGATGCGTCCTGACACGTGCCATGGCTATGTCCTGACGCGTCCTGCGACGTCCTGACTCTTGCCATGGCCACGCCCTGCCATGTCCTGCGACGTGATGAGTCATGCCATGGCCACGCCCTGCCATGTCCTGACGTGTCCTGACACGTGCCACTGCCATGTCCTGACGCGTCCTGACACGTGCCATGGCCATGTCCTGACTCGTCCTGCGACGTCCTGACTCGTGCCATGGCCATGTCCTGACACGTGTCGACCGGCCGTCGCCCGACGCTACCGCTCGAACCACCCCGACTTTCCACCACCGCCGCCAACGACCACCAACATCATTGCGCTTGACATGTTTCTAAGCATTGGTTAGCAATAGACGTGGTGCGACGTGGTGCGGCTTGGAGCGACGTAGTGCGATGTCGTGCCATGGCCACGTCTTGACACGTACCATGGCCAAGTCCTGACACGTCCTGACACGTACCATGACCATACCCTGCCATGTCCTACGCGTCCTTACACGTACCATGGCCATGGCCAGACACGTCCTGACACGTACCATGACCATATCCTGCCATGTCCTGCGACGTCCTTACACGTACCATGGCCATGGCCTGACACGTCATGACACGTACCATGACCATATCTTGCCATGTCCTGCGACGTCCTGAATCGTGCCATGGCACGTCCTGACACGTCCTGAAACGTTCGATGACCATATCCTGCCTTGTCCTGCGACGTTCTTACACGTACCATGGCCATGGCCTGACACGTCATGACACGTACCATGATGATGTCATGCCATGTCTTGCAACGTCCTGACTCGTGCCATGGCCACGTCCTGCCACGTCCTGACGCGTGCCATGGCCATGTCCGGACGCGTCCTGACACGTACCATGGCCATATCCTGCCATGTCCTGCGACGTCCTGACTCGTGCCATGGCCACGCCCTGCCATGTCCTGACGCGTCCTGACTCGTGCCATGGCCATGTCCTGACACGTCCTGCGACGTCCCGACTCGTGCCATGGCCATGTCCTGACGCGTCCTGACACGTGCCATGGCCATGTCCTGACACGTCCTGCGACGTCCCGACTCGTGCCATGGCCACGCCCTGCCATGTCCTGCGACGTCCTGACTCGTGCCATGGCCACGCCCTGCCATGTCCTGCGACGTCCCGACTCGTGCCATGGCCACGCCCTGCCATGTCCTGACGCGTCCTGACACGTGCCATGGCCATGTCCTGATGCGTCCTGACACGTGCCATGGCCACGCCCTGCCATGTCCTGCGACGTCCCGACTCGTGCCATGGCCACGCCCTGCCATGTCCTGACGCGTCCTGACACGTGCCATGGCCATGTCCTGATGCGTCCTGACTCATGCCATGGCCATGTCCTGATGCGTCCTGACACGTGCCATGGCCATGTCCTGACGCGTCCTGCGACGTCCTGACTCTTGCCATGGCCACGCCCTGCCATGTCCTGCGACGTCATGAGTCATGCCATGGCCACGCCCTGCCATGTCCTGACGTGTCCTGACACGTGCCACTGCCATGTCCTGACGCGTCCTGACACGTGCCATGGCCATGTCCTGACTCGTCCTGCGACGTCCTGACTCGTGCCATGGCCATGTCCTGACAAGTGTCGACCGGCCGTCGCCCGATGCTACCGCTCGAACCACCCCGACTTTCCACCACCGCCGCCAACGACCACCAACATCATTGCGCTTGACATGTTTCTAAGCATTGGTTAGCAATAGACGTGGTGCGACGTGGTGCGGCTTGGAGCGACGTAGTGCGATGTCGTGCCATGGCCACGTCTTGACACGTACCATGGCCAAGTCCTGACACGTCCTGACACGTACCATGACCATACCCTGCCATGTCCTACGCGTCCTTACACGTACCATGGCCATGGCCAGACACGTCCTGACACGTACCATGACCATATCCTGCCATGTCCTGCGACGTCCTTACACGTACCATGGCCATGGCCTGACACGTCATGACACGTACCATGATCATATCCTGCCATGTCTTGCGACGTCCTGAATCGTGCCATGGCCACGTCCTGACGCGTCCTGACACGTACCATGGCCACGCCCTGACGCGTCCTGACACGTACCATGGCCATATCCTGCCATGTCCTGCGACATCCTGACTCGTGCCATGACCACGCCCTGCTACGTCCTGACGCGTGCCATGGCCATGTCCTGCGACGTCCTGACTCGTGCCATGGCCACGCCCTGCCACGTCCTGACGCGTGCCATGGCCATGTCCTGACACGTCCTGCGACGTCCCGACTCGTGCCATGGCCACGCCCTGCCATGTCCTGCGACGTCCTGACTCGTTCCATGGCCACGCCCTGCCATGTCCTGCGACGTCCCGACTCGTGCCATGGCCACGCCCTGCCATGTCCTGACGCGTCCTGACACGTGCCATGGCCATGTCCTGATGCGTCCTGACACGTGCCATGGCCACGCCCTGCCATGTCCTGCGACGTCCCGACTCGTGCCATGGCCACGCCCTGCCATGTCCTGACGCGTCCTGACACGTGCCATGGCCATGTCCTGATGCGTCCTGACACATGCCATGGCCATGTCCTGATGCGTCCTGACACGTGCCATGGCCATGTCCTGACGCGTCCTGCGACGTCCTGACTCTTGCCATGGCCACGCCCTGCCATGTCCTGCGACGTCATGAGTCATGCCATGGCCACGCCCTGCCATGTCCTGACGTGTCCTGACACGTGCCACTGCCATGTCCTGACGCGTCCTGACACGTGCCATGGCCATGTCCTGACTCGTCCTGCGACGTCCTGACTCGTGCCATGGCCATGTCCTGACACGTGTCGACCGGCCGTCGCCCGACGCTACCGCTCGAACCACCCCGACTTTCCACCACCGCCGCCAACGACCACCAACATCATTGCGCTTGACATGTTTCTAAGCATTGGTTAGAATTAGACGTGGTGCGACGTGGTGCGGCTTGGAGCGACGTAGTGCGATGTCGTGCCATGGCCACGTCCTGACACGTACCATGGCCATGTCCTGACACGTCCTGACACGTACCATGACCATATCCTGCCATGTCCTGCGACGTCCTGACACGTACCATGGCCATGGCCTGACACGTCATGACACGTACCATGACCATATCCTGCCATGTCCTGCGACGTCCTGAATCGTGCCATGGCCACGTCCTGACGCGTCCTGACACGTACCATGACCATATCCTGCCATGTCCTGCGACGTCCTGACTCGTGCCATGACCACGCCCTGCCACGTCCTGACGCGTGCCATGGCCATGTCCTGCGACGTCCTGACTCGTGCCATGGCCACGCCCTGCCACGTCCTGACGCGTGCCATGGCCATGTCCGGACGCGTCCTGACACGTACCATGGCCATATCCTGCCATGTCCTGCGACGTCCTGACTCGTGCCATGGCCATGTCCTGCGACGTCCTGACTCGTGCCATGGCCACGCCCTGCCATGTCCTGACGCGTCCTGACACGTGCCATGGCCATGTCCTGACACGTCCTGCGACGTCCCGACTCGTGCCATGGCCACGCCCTGCCATGTCCTGCGACGTCCTGACTCGTGCCATGGCCACGCCCTGCCATGTCCTGCGACGTCCCGACTCGTGCCATGGCCACGCCCTGCCATGTCCTGACGCGTCCTGACACGTGCCATGGCCATGTCCTGATGCGTCCTGACACGTGCCATGGCCACGCCCTGCCATGTCCTGCGACGTCCCGACTCGTGCCATGGCCACGCCCTGCCATGTCCTGACGCGTCCTGACACGTGCCATGGCCATGTCCTGATGCGTCCTGACACATGCCATGGCCATGTCCTGATGCGTCCTGACACGTGCCATGGCCATGTCCTGACGCGTCCTGCGACGTCCTAACTCTTGCCATGGCCACGCCCTGCCATGTCCTGCGACGTCATGAGTCCTGCCATGGCCACGCCCTGCCATGTCCTGACGTGTCCTGACACGTGCCACAGCCATGTCCTGACGCGTCCTGACACGTGCCATGGCCATGTCCTTACTCGTCCTGCGACGTCCTGACTCGTGCCATGGCCATGTCCTGTCTCGTCCTGCGACTTCCTGACTCGTGCCATGGCCATGTCCTGACATGTGTCGACCAGCCGTCGCCCGACGCTACCGCTCAAACCACCCTGACTTTCCACCACCGCCGCCAACGACCACCAACATCATTGCGCTTGACATGTTTCTAAGCATTGGTTAGAATTAGACGTGGTGCGACGTGGTTCAGCTTGGAGCGACGTAGTGCGATGTCGTGCCATGGCCACGTCTTGACACGTACCATGGCCAAGTCCTGACACGTCCTAACACGTACCATGACCATACCCTGCCATGTCCTACGCGTCCTTACACGTACCATGGCCATGGCCAGACACGTCCTGACACGTACCATGACCATATCCTGCCATGTCCTGCGACGTCCTTACACGTACCATGGCCATGGCCTGACACGTCATGACACGTACCATGATCATATCCTGCCATGTCTTGCGACGTCCTGAATCGTGCCATGGCCACGTCCTGACGCGTCCTGACACGTACCATGGCCACGCCCTGACGCGTCCTGACACGTACCATGGCCATATCCTGCCATGTCCTGCGACATCCTGACTCATGCCATGACCACGCCCTGCTACGTCCTGACGCGTGCCATGGCCATGTCCTGTGACGTCCTGACTCGTGCCATGGCCACGCCCTGCCACGTCCTGACGCGTGCCATGGCCATGTCCGGACACGTCCTGCGACGTCCCGACTCGTGCCATGGCCATGTCCTGCGACGTCCTGACTCGTTCCATGGCCACGCCCTGCCATGTCCTGCGACGTCCCGACTCGTGCCATGGCCACGCCCCGCCATGTCCTGACGCGTCCTGACACGTGGCATGGCCATGTCCTGATGCGTCCTGACACGTGCCATGGCCACGCCCTGCCATGTCCTGCGACGTCCCGACTCGTGCCATGGCCACGCCCTGCCATGTCCTGACGCGTCCTGACACGTGCCATGGCCATGTCCTGATGCGTCCTGACTCATGCCATGGCCATGTCCTGATGCGTCCTGACACGTGCCATGGCCATGTCCTGACGCGTCCTGCGACGTCCTGACTCTTGCCATGGCCACGCCCTGCCATGTCCTGACGTGTCCTGACACGTGCCACTGCCATGTCCTGACGCGTCCTGACACGTGCCATGGCCATGTCCTGACTCGTCCTGCGACGTCCTGACTCGTGCCATGGCCATGTCCTAACACGTGTCGACCGGCCGTCGCCCGACGCTACTGCTCGAACCACCCTGAGTTTCCACCACCGTCGCCAACGACCACCAACATCATTGCGCTTGACATGTTTCTAAGCATTGGTTAGAATTAGACGTGGTGCGACGTGGTGCGGCTTGGAGCGACGTAGTGCGATGTCGTGCCATGGTCACGTCCTGACACGTACCATGGCCATGTCCTGACACGTCCTGACACGTACCATGACCATATCCTGCCATGTCCTGCGACGTCCTGTCACGTACCATGGCCATGGCCTGACACGTCCTGACACGTACCATGACCATATCCTGCCATGTCCTGCGACGTCCTGACACGTTCCATGGCCATGGCCTGACACGTCATGACACGTACCATAACCATATCTTGCCATGTCCTGCGACGTCCTAAATCGTGCCATGGCCACGTCCTGACGCGTCCTGACACGTACCATGACCATATCCTGCCATGTCCTGTGACGTCCTGACTCGTGCCATGACCACGCCCTGCCACGTCCTGACGCGTGCCATGGCCATGTCCTGCGACGTCCTGACTCGTGCCATGGCCACGCCCTGCCACGTCCTGACGCGTGCCATGGCCATGTCTGGACGCGTCCTGACACGTACCATGGCCATAGCCTGCCATGTCCTGCGACGTCCTGACTCGTGCCATGGCCATAGCCTGCCATGTCCTGCGACGTCCTGACTCATGCCATGGCAACGCCCTGCCATGTCCTGACGCGTCCTGACACGTGCCATGGCCATGTCCTGACACGTCCTGCGACATTAAGACTCGTGCCATGGCCACGCCCTGCCATGTCCTGCGACGTCCTAACTCGTGCCATGGCCACGCCCTGCCATGTCCTGCGACGTCCTAACTCGTGCCATGGCCACGCCCTGCCATGTCCTGACGCGTCCTGACACGTGCCATGGCCATGTCTTGATGCGTCCTGACTCATGCCATGGACATGTTCTGATGCGTCCTGACACGTGCCATGGCTATGTCCTGACGCGTCCTGCGACGTCCTAACTCTTGCCATGGCCACGCCTTGCCATGTCCTGCGACATGATGAGTCTTGCCATGGCCACGCCCTGCCATGTCCTGACGTGTCCGGGCACGTGCCACTGCCATGTCCTGACGCGTCCTGACACGTGCCATGGCCATGTCCTGACTCGTCCTGCGACTTCCTGACTCGTGCCATGGCCATGTCCTGACAAGTGTCGACCGGACGTCGGCCGACGCTACCGCTCGAACCACCCCGACATTCCACCACCGCCGCCAACGACCACCAACATCATTGCGCTTGACATGTTTCTAAGCATTTGTTAGCAATAGACGTGATGCGACGTGGTGCGGCTTGGAGCGACGTAGTGCGATGTCGTGCCATGGCCACGTCTTGACACGTACCATGGCCAAGTGCTGACACATCCTGACACGTACCATGACCATACCCTGCCATTTCCTACGCGTCCTTACATGTACCATGGCCATGGCCAGCACGTCCTGACACGTACCATGACCATATCCTGCCATGTCCTGCGACGTCCTTACACGTACCATGGCCATGGCCTGACACGTCATGACACGTACCATGATCATATCCTGCCATGTCTTGCGACGTCCTGAATCGTGCCATGGCCACGTCCTGACGCGTCCTGACACGTACCATGGCCACGTCCTGACGCGTCCTGACACGTACCATGGCCATATCCTGCCATGTCCTGCGACATCCTGACTCGTGCCATGACCACGCCCTGCTACGTCCTGACGCGTGCCATGGCCATGTCCTGTGACGTCCTGACTCGTGCCATGGCCACGCCCTCCCATGTCCTGCGACGTCCCGACTCGTGCCATCACCACGCCCTGCCATGTCCTGACGCGTCCTAACACGTGCCATGGCCATGTCCTGATGCGTGCTGACACATGCCATGGCCATGTCCTGATGCGTCCTGACACGTGCCATGGCCTTGTCCTGACGCGTCCTGCGACGTCCTGACTCTTGCCATGGCCACGCCCTGCCATGTCCTGCGACGTCATGAGTCCTGCCATGGCCACGCCCTGCCATGTCCTGACGCGTCCTGACACGTGCCATGGCCATGTCCTGACTCGTCCTGCGACGTCCTGACTCGTGCCATGGCCATGTCCTGACACGTGTCGACCGGCCGTCGCCCGACGCTACCGCTCAAACCACCCTGACTTTCCACCACCGCCGCCAACGACCACCAACATCATTGCGCTTGACATGTTTCTTAGCATTGGTTAGAATTAGACGTGGTGCGACGTGGTGCGGCTTGGAGCGACGTAGTGCGATGTCGTGCCATGGCCACGTCATGACACGTACCATGGCCATGTCCTGACACGTCCTGACACGTACCATGACCATATCCTGCCATGTCCTGCGACGTCCTGTCACGTACCATGGCCATGGCCTGACACGTCCTGACACGTACCATGACCATATCCTGCCATGTCCTGCGACGTCCTGACACGTACCATGGCCATGGCCTGACACGTCATGACACGTGCCGACTCGTGCCATGTCCTGCGACGTCCGGACTCGTGCCATGGCCACGCCCTGCCATGTCCTGCGACGTCCTGACTCGTGCCATGGCCACGCCCTGCCATGTCCTGCGACGTCCTGACTCGTGCCATGGCCACGCCCTGCCATGTCCTGACGCGTCCTGACACGTGCCATGGCCATGTCCTGATGCGTCCTGACACGTGCCATGGCCACGCCCTGCCATGTCCTGCGACGTCCCGACTCGTGCCATGGCCACGCCCTGCCATGTCCTGACGCGTCCTGACACGTGCCATGGCCATGTCCTGATGCGTCCTGACTCATGCCATGGACATGTCCTGATGCGTCCTGACACGTGCCATGGCTATGTCCTGACGCGTCCTGCGACGTCCTGACTCTTGCCATGGCCACGCCCTGCCATGTCCTGCGACGTGATGAGTCATGCCATGGCCACGCCCTGCCATGTCCTGACGTGTCCTGACACGTGCCACTGCCATGTCCTGACGCGTCCTGACACGTGCCATGGCCATGTCCTGACTCGTCCTGCGACGTCCTGACTCGTGCCATGGCCATGTCCTGACAAGTGTCGACCGGCCGTCGGCCGACGCTACCGCTCGAACCACCCCGACATTCCACCACCGCCGCCAACGACCACCAACATCATTGCGCTTGACATGTTTCTAAGCATTGGTTAGCAATAGACGTGGTGCGACGTGGTGCGGCTTGGAGCGACGTAGTGCGATGTCGTGCCATGGCCACGTCTTGACACGTACCATGGCCAAGTCCTGACACGTCCTGACACGTACCATGACCATACCCTGCCATGTCCTACGCGTCCTTACACGTACCATGGCCATGGCCAGACACGTCCTGACACGTACCATGACCATATCCTGCCATGTCCTGCGACGTCCTTACACGTACCATGGCCATGGCCTGACACGTCATGACACGTACCATGATCATATCCTGCCATGTCTTGCGACGTCCTGAATCGTGCCATGGCCACGTCCTGACGCGTCCTGACACGTACCATGGCTACGTCCTGACGCGTCCTGAGACGTACCATGGCTATATCCTGCCATGTCCTGCGACATCCTGACTCGTGCCATGACCACGCCCTGCTACGTCCTGACGCGTGCCATGGCCATGTCCTGTGACGCCCTGACTCGTGCCATGGCCACGCCCTCCCATGTCCTGCGACGTCCCGACTCGTGCCATCACCATGCCCTGCCATGTCCTGACGCGTCCTAACACGTGCCATGGCATGTCCTGATGCGTGCTGACACATGCCATGGCCATGTCCTGATGCGTCCTGACACGTGCCATGGCCTTGTCCTGACGCGTCCTGCGACGTCCTGACTCTTGCCAGGGCCACGCCCTGCCATGTCCTGCGACGTCATGAGTCTTGCTATGGCCACGCCCTGCCATGTCCTGACGCATCCTGACACGTGCCATGGCCCTGTCCTGACTCATCCTGTGACGTCCTGACTCGTGCCATGGCCATGTCCTGACACGTGTCGACCGGCCGTCGCCCGACGCTACCGCTTAAACCACCCTGGCTTTCCACCACCGCCGCCAACGACCACCAACTTCATTGCGCTTGACATGTTTCTTAGCATTGGTTAGAATTAGACGTTGTGTGCCGTGGTGCGGCTTGGAGCGACGTAGTGCGATGTCGTACCATGGCCACGTCATGACACGTACCATGGCCATGTCCTGACACGTCCTGACACGTACCATGACCATATCCTGCCATGTCCTACGACGTCCTGTCACGCACCATGGCCATGGCCAGACATGTCCTGACACGTACCATGACCATATCCTGCCATGTCCTGCGACGTCCTGACTCGTGCCATGGCCATGCCCTGCCACGTCCTGACGCGTGCCATGGCCATATCCTGCCATGTCCTGCGACGTCCTGACTCGTGCCATGGCCACGCCCTGCCATGTCCTGCGACGTCCTGACTCGTGCCATGGCCACGCCCTGCCATGTCCTGACGCGTCCTGACACGTGCCATGGCCATGTCCTGATGCGTCCTGACACGTGCCATGGCCACGCCCTGCCATGTCCTGCGACGTCCCGACTCGTGCCATGGCCACGCCCTGCCATGTCCTGACGCGTCCTGACACGTGCCATGGCCATGTCCTGATGCGTCCTGACTCATGCCATGGACATGTCCTGATGCGTCCTGACACGTGCCATGGCTATGTCCTGACGCGTCCTGCGACGTCCTGACTCTTGCCATGGCCACGCCCTGCCATGTCCTGCGACGTGATGAGTCATGCCATGGCCACGCCCTGCCATGTCCTGACGTGTCCTGACACGTGCCACTGCCATGTCCTGACGCGTCCTGACACGTGCCATGGCCATGTCCTGACTCGTCCTGCGACGTCCTGACTCGTGCCATGGCCATGTCCTGACAAGTGTCGACCGGCCGTCGGCCGACGCTACCGCTCGAACCACCCCGACATTCCACCACCGCCGCCAACGACCACCAACATCATTGCGCTTGACATGTTTCTAAGCATTGGTTAGCAATAGACGTGGTGCGACGTGGTGCGGCTTGGAGCGACGTAGTGCGATGTCGTGCCATGGCCACGTCTTGACACGTACCATGGCCAAGTCCTGACACGTCCTGACACGTACCATGACCATACCCTGCCATGTCCTACGCGTCCTTACACGTACCATGGCCATGGCCAGACACGTCCTGACACGTACCATGACCATATCCTGCCATGTCCTGCGACGTCCTTACACGTACCATGGCCATGGCCTGACACGTCATGACACGTACCATGATCATATCCTGCCATGTCTTGCGACGTCCTGAATCGTGCCATGGCCACGTCCTGACGCGTCCTGACACGTACCATGGCCACGTCCTGACGCGTCCTGACACGTACCATGGCCATATCCTGCCATGTCCTGCGACATCCTGACTCGTGCCATGACCACGCCCTGCTACGTCCTGACGCGTGCCATGGCCATGTCCTGTGACGTCCTGACTCGTGCCATGGCCACGCCCTGCCATGTCCTGCGACGTCCCGACTCGTGCCATGGCCACGCCCTGCCATGTCCTGACGCGTCCTGACACGTGCCATGGCCATGTCCTGATGCGTCCTGACACATGCCATGGCCATGTCCTGATGTGTCCTAACACGTGCCATGGCCTTGTCCTGACGCGTCCTGCGACGTCCTGACTCTTGCCATGGCCACGCCCTGCCATGTCCTGCGACGTCATGAGTCCTGCCATGGCCACGCCCTGCCATGTCCTGACGTGTCCTGACACGTGCCACTGCCATGTCCTGACGCGTCCTGACACGTGCCATGGCCATGTCCTGACTCGTCCTGCGACGTCCTGACTCGTGCCATGGCCATGTCCTGACACGTGTCGACCGGCCGTCGCCCGACGCTACCGCTCAAACCACCCCGACTTTCCACCACCGCCGCCAACGACCACCAACATCATTGCGCTTGACATGTTTCTAAGCATTGGTTAGAATTAGACGTGGTGCGACGTGGTGCGGCTTGGAGCGACGTAGTGCGATGTCGTGCCATGGCCACGTCTTGACACGTACCATGGCCAAGTCCTGACACGTCCTGACACGTACCATGACCATACCCTGCCATGTCCTGCACGTCCTTACACGTACCATGGCCATGGCCAGACACGTCCTGACACGTACCATGACCATATCCTGCCATGTCCTGCGACGTCCTTACACGTACCATGGCCATGGCCTGACACGTCATGACACGTACCATGATCATATCCTGCCATGTCTTGCGACGTCCTGAATCGTGCCATGGCCACGTCCTGACGCGTCCTGACACGTACCATGGCCACGTCCTGACGCGTCCTGACACGTACCATGGCCATATCCTGCCATGTCCTGTGACATCCTTACTCGTGCCATGACCACGCCCTGCTACGTCCTGACGCGTGCCATGGCCATGTTCTGTGACGTCCTGACTCGTGCCATGGTCACGCCCTTCCATGTACTGTGACGTGATGAGTCATGCTATGGCTACGCCCTGCCATGTCCTGACGTGTCCTGACACGTGCCACTGCCATGTCCTGACGCGTCCTGACACGTGCCATGGCCATGTCCTGACTCGTCCTGCGACGTCCTGACTCGTGCCATGGCCATGTCCAGACAAGTGTCGACCAGCCGTCGGTCGATGCTATCGCTCGAACCACCCCAACATTCCACCAACGCCGCCAACGACTACAAACATCATTGCGCTTGACATGTTTCTAAGCATTGGTTAACAATAGACGTGGTGCGACGTGGTGCGGCTTGAGCGACGTAGTGCGATGTCGTGCCATGGCCACGTCGTGACACGTACCATGGACAAGTCCTGGCACGTCCTGACACGTACCATGACCATACCCTGCCATGTCCTGCGACGTCCTGTCAAGTACCACGGCCATCGCCTGACACGTCTAACACGAACCATGACCATATCCTGCCATGTCGTGCGACGTCCTGACACGTACCATGGACATGTCCTGATGCATCCTGACACGTGCCATGGCTATGTCCTGACCCGCCCTGCGACGTCCTAACTCTATCCATGGCCACGCCTTGCCATGTCTTGCGACGTGATGAGTCATGCCATGGCCATGCCCTGCCATGTCCTGACGTGTCCTGACACGTGCCACTGTCATGTCCTGACGCGTCCTGACACGTGCCATGGCCATGTCCTGATGCGTCCTGACACGTGCCATGGCCACGCCCTCCCATATCCTGCGACGTCCCGACTCGTGCCATGGCCACGCCCTGCCATGTCCTGACGCGTCCTGACACGTGCCATGGCCATGTCCTGATGCGTCCTGACTCATGCCATGGACATGTCCTGATGCGTCCTGACACGTGCCATGGCTATGTCCTGACGCGTCCTGCGACGTCCTGACTCTTGCCATGGCCACGCCCTGCCATGTCCTGCGACGTGATGAGTCATGCCATGGCCACGCCCTGCCATGTCCTGACGTGTCCTGACACGTGCCACTGCCATGTCCTGACGCGTCCTGACACGTGCCATGGCCATGTCCTGACTCGTCCTGCGACGTCCTGACTCGTGCCATGGCCATGTCCTGACAAGTGTCGACCGGCCGTCGGCCGACGCTACCGCTCGAACCACCCCGACATTCCACCACCGCCGCCAACAACCACCAACATCATTGCGCTTGACATGTTTCTAAGCATTGGTTAGCAATAGACGTGGTGCGGCTTGGAGCGACGTAGTGCGATGTCGTGCCATGGCCACGTCTTGACACGTACCATGGCCAAGTCCTGACACGTCCTGACACGTACCATGACCATATCCTGCCATGTCCTGCGACGTCCTTACACGTACCATGGCCATGGCCTGACACGTCATGACACGTACCATGATCATATCCTGCCATGTCTTGCGACGTCCTGAATCGTGCCATGGCCACGTCCTGACGCGTCCTGACACGTACCATGGCCACGTCCTGACGCGTCCTGACACGTACCATGGCCATATCCTGCCATGTCCTGCGACATCCTGACTCGTGCCATGACCACGCCCTGCTACGTCCTGACGCGTGCCATGGCCATGTCCTGTGACGTCCTGACTCGTGCCATGGCCACGCCCTCCCATGTCCTGCGACGTCCCGACTCGTGCCATCACCATGCCCTGCCATGTCCTGACGTGAGCTGACACATGCCATGGCCATGTCCTGATGCGTCCTGACACGTGCCATGGCCTTGTCCTGACGCGTCCTGCGACGTCCTGACTCTTGCCAGGGCCACGCCCTGCCATGTCCTGCGACGTCATGAGTCCTGCCATGGCCACGCCCTGCCATGTCCTGACGTGTCCTGACACGTGCCACTGCCATGTCTTGACACGTCCTGACATGTGCCATGGCCGTGTCCTGTCTCATGCCATGGCCATGTCCTGACAAGTGTCGACCGGCCGTCGCCCGATGCTACCGCTCAAACCACCCCGACATTCCACCACCGCCGCCAACGACCACCAACATCATTGCGCTTGACATGTTTCTTAGCATTGGTTAGAATTAGACGTGGTGCGACGTGGTGCGGCTTGGAGCGACGTAGTGCGATGTCGTGCCATGGCCACGTCATGACACGTACCATGGCCATGTCCTGACACGTCCTAACACGTACCATGACCATATCCTGCCATGTCCTACGACGTCCTGTCACGTACCATGGCCATGGCCTGACATGTCCTGACACGTACCATGACCATATCCTGCCATGTCCTGCGACGTCCTGACACGTACCGTGGCCATGGCCTGACACATCATGACACGTACCATGACCATATCTTGCCATGTCTTGCGACGTCCGTAAGCCTGCCATGTCCTGTGACGTCTGGCTCGTGCCATGACTACGCCCAGCCACGTCCTGACGAGTGCCATGGCCATGTCCTGCAACGTCCTGACTCGTGCCATGGCCACGACCTGCCACGTCCTGACGCGTGCCATGGCCATGTCCGGACGCGTCCTGACACGTACCATGGCCATATCCTGCCATGTCCTGCGACGTCCTGACTCGTGCCATGGCCAAGCCCTGCCATGTCCTGACGCGTCCTGACACGTGCCATGGCCATGTCCTGACACGTCCTGCGACGTCCCGACTCGTGCCATGGCCATGTCCTGACACGTGCCATGGCCATGTCCTGACACGTCCTGCGACGTCCCGACTCGTGCCATAGCCACGCCCTGCCATGTCCTGCGACGTCCTGACTGGTTCCATGGTTACGCCCTGCCATGTCCTGCGACGTCCCGACTCGTGCCATGGCCACGCCCTGCCATGGCCTGACGCGTCCTGACACGTGGCATGTACATGTCCTGATGCGTTGTGACACGTGCCATGGCCACGCCCTACCATGTCCTGCGACGTCCCGACTCGTGCCATGGCCACGCCCTGCCATGTCCTGACGCGTCCTGACACGTGCCATGGCCATGTCCTGATGCGTCCTGACTCATGCCATGGACATGTCCTGATGCGTCCTGACACGTGCCATGGCTATGTCCTGACGCGTCCTGCGACGTCCTGACTCTTGCCATGGCCACGCCCTGCCATGTCCTGCGACGTGATGAGTCATGCCATGGCCACGCCCTGCCATGTCCTGACGTGTCCTGACACGTGCCACTGCCATGTCCTGACGCGTCCTGACACGTGTCATGGCCATGTCCTGACTCGTCCTGCGACGTCCTGACTCGTGCCATGGTCATGTCCTGACAAGTGTCGACCGGCCGTCGGCCGACGCTACCGCTCGAACCACCCCGAAATTCCACCACCGCCTCCAACGACCACCAACATCATTGCGCTTGACATGTTTCTAAGCATTGGTTAGCAATAGACGTGGTGCGACGTGGTGCGGCTTGGAGCGACGTAGTGCGATGTCGTGCCATGGCCACGTCTTGACACGTACCATGGCCAAGTCCTGACACGTCCTGACACGTACCATGACCATACCCTGCCATGTCCTACGCGTCCTTACACGTACCATGGCCATGGCCAGACACGTCCTGACACGTACCATGACCATATCCTGCCATGTCCTGCGACGTCCTTACACGTACCATGGCCATGGCCTGACACGTCATGACACGTACCATGATCATATCCTGCCATGTCTTGCGACGTCCTGAATCGTGCCATGGCCACGTCCTGACGCGTCCTGACACGTACCATGGCCACGTCCTGATGCGTCCTGACACGTACCATGGCCATATCCTGCCATGTCCTGCGACATCCTGACTCGTGCCATGACCACGCCCTGCTACGTCCTGACGCGTGCCATGGCCATGTCCTGTGACGTCCTGACTCGTGCCATGGCCACGCCCTGCCACGTCCTGACGCGTGCCATGGCCATGTCCGGACACGTCCTGCGACGTCCCGACTCGTGCCATGGCCATGTCCTGCGACGTCCTGACTCGTGCCATGGCCACGCCCTGCCATGTCCTGCGACGTCCCGACTCGTGCCATGGCCACGCCCCGCCATGTCTTGACGTGTCCTGACTCGTGGCATGGCCACGTCCTAAAAGTCCTGACACGTGCCATGGCCACGCCCTGCCATGTCCTGCGACGTCCCGACTCGTGCCATGGCCACGCCCCGCCATGTCCTGACGCGTCCTGACACGTGGCATGGCCACGTCCTGATGCGTCCTGACACGTGCCATGGCCACGCCCTGCCATGTCCTGCGACGTCCCGACTCGTGCCATGGCCACGCCCCGCCATGTCCTGACGCGTCCTGACACGTGGCATGGCCACGTCCTGATGCGTCCTGACACGTGCCATGGCCACGCCCTGCCATGTCCTGCGACGTCCTGACACGTGCCATGGCCATGTCCTGATGCGTCCTGACTCATGCCATGGCCATGTCCTGATGCGTCCTGATACGTGCCATGGCCATGTCCTGACGCGTCCTGCGACGTCCTGACTCTTGCCATGGCCACGCCCTGCCATGTACTGCGACGTCATGAGTCATGCCATGGCCACGCCCCGCCATGTCCTGACGTGTCCTGACACGTGCCACTGCCATGTCCTGACGCGTCCTGACACGTGCCATGGCCATGTCCTGACTCGTCCTGCGACGTCCTGACTCGTGCCATGGCCATGGCCTGACACGTGTCGACCGGCCGTCGCCCGACGCTACTGCTCGAACCACCCCGAGTTTCCACCACCGTCGCCAACGACCACCAACATCATTGCGCTTGACATGTTTCTAAGCATTGGTTAGAATTAGACGTGGTGCGACGTGGTGCGGCTTGGAGCGACGTAGTGTGATGTCGTGCCATGGTCACGTCCTGACACGTACCATGGCCATGTCCTGACACGTCCTGACACGTACCATGACCATAGCCTGCCATGTCCTGCGACGTCCTGTCACGTACCATGGCCATGGCCTGACACGTCCTGACACGTACCATGACCATATCCTGCCATGTCCTGCGACGTCCTGACACGTTCCATGGCCATGGCCTGACACGTCATGACACGTACCATAACCATATCTTGCCATGTCCTGCGACGTCCTAAATCGTGCCATGGCCACGTCCTGACGAGTCCTGACACGTAACATGACCATTTCCTGCCATGTCCTGTGACGTCCTGACTCGTGCCATGACCACGCCCTGCCACGTCCTGACGCGTGCCATGGCCATGTCCTGCGACGTCCTGACTCGTGCCATGGCCACGCCCTGCCACGTCTTGACGCGTGCCATGGCCATGTCTGGACGCGTCCTGACACGTACCATGGCCATAGCCTGCCATGTCCTGCGACGTCCTGACTCGTGCCATGGCCATAGCCTGCCATGTCCTGCGACGTCCTGACTCATGCCATGGCCACGCCCTGCCATGTCCTGACGCGTCCTGACACGTGCCATGGCCATGTCCTGACACGTCCTGCGACGTTACGACTCGTGCCATGGCCACGCCCTGCCATGTCCTGCGACGTCCCGACTCGTGCCATGGCCACGCCCTGCCATGTTTTGCGACGTCCCGACTCGTGCCATGGCCACGCCCTGCCATGTCCTGACGCGTCCTGACACGTGCCATGGCCATGTCCTGATGCGTCCTGACACGTGCCATGGCCACGCCCTGCCGTGTCCTGCGACGTCCCGACTCGTGCCATCGCCACGCCCTGCCATGTCCTGACGCGTCCTGACACGTGCCATGGCATGTCCTGATGCGTCCTGACACATGCCGTGGACATGTCTTGATGCGTCCTGACACGTGCCACGGCCATGTCCTGACGCGTCCTGCGACGTACTAACTCTGGCCATGGCCACGCCCTGCCATGTCCTGCGACGTCACAAGTCCGGCCATGGCCACGCCCTGCCATGTCCGGACGTGTCCTGACTCGTGCCACTTCCATGTCCTGACGCATCCTGACACGTGCCATGGCCATGTCCTGACTCGCCTGCGACGTCCTGACTCGTGCCATGGCCATGTCATGACTCGTCCTGCGATGTCCTTGCTCGTGCCATGGCCATGTCCTGACACGTGTCGACCAGCCGTCGCCTGACGCTACTGCTCAAACCACCCTGACTTTCCACCACCGTCGCCAACGACCACCAACATCATTGCGCTTGACATGTTTCGAAGCATTGGTTACAATTAGACGTGGTGAGGCTTGGGGCGACGTAGTGCGATGTCGTGCCATGGCCACGTCTTGACACGTACCATGGCCAAGTCCTGACACGTCTTAACACGTACCATGACCATACCCTGCCATGTTCTACGCGTCCTTACACGTACCATGGCCATGGCCAGACATGTCCTGACACGTACCATGACCATATCCTGCCATGTCCTGCAACGTCCTTACACGTACGATGGCCATGGCCTGAAACGTCATGACACATACCATGATCATATCCTGCCATGTCTTGCGACGTCCTGAATCGTGCCATGGCCACGTCCTGACGCGTCCTGACACGTACCATGGCCACGTCCTGACGTGTCCTGACACGTACCATGGCCATATCCTGCCATGTCCTGCGACATCTTGACTTGTGCCATGACCACGCCCTGCTACGTCCTGACGCGTGCCATGGCCATGTCCTGTGACGTCCTGACTCGTGCCATGGCCACGCCCTGCCACGTCCTGACGCGTGCCATGGCCATGTCCGGACACGTCCTGCGACGTCCCGACTCGTGCCATGGCCATGTCCTGCGACGTCCTGACTCGTGCCATGGCCACGCCCTGCCATGTCCTGCGACGTCCCGACTCGTGCCATGGCCACGCCCCGCCATGTCCTGACGCGTCCTGACACGTGGCATGGCCATGTCCTGATGCGTCCTGACACGTGCCATGGCCACGCCCTGCCATGTCCTGCGACGTCCCGACTCGTGCCATGGCCACGCCCTGCCATGTCCTGATGCGTCCTGACACGTGCCATGGCCATGTCCTGATGCGTCCTGACTCATGCCATGGCCATGTCCTGATGCGTCCTGACACGTGCCATGGCCATGTCCTGACGCGTCCTACGACGTCCTGACTCTTGCCATGGCCACGCCCTGCCATGTACTGCGACGTCATGACTCATGCCACGGCCACGCCCCGCCATGTCCTGATGCGTCCTGACTCATGCCATGGCCATGTCCTGATGCGTCCTGACACGTGCCATGGCCATGTCCTGACTCGTCCTGCGACGTCCTGACTCGTTCCATGGCCATGTCCTGACACGTGTCGACCGGCCGTCGCCCGACGCTACTGCTCGAACCACCCTGAGTTTCCACCACCGTCGCCAACGACCACCAACATCATTGCGCTTGACATGTTTCTAAGCATTGGTTAGAATTAGACGTGGTGCGACGTGGTGCGGCTTGGAGCGACGTAGTGCGATGTCGTGCCATGGTCACGTCCTGACACGTACCATGGCCATGTCCTGACACGTCCTGACACGTACCATGACCATATCCTGCCATGTTGTGCGATGTCCTGTCACGTACCATGGCCATGGCCTGACACGTCTTGACACGTACCATGACCTTATCCTGCCATGTCCTGCGTTGTCCTGACACGTTCCATGGCCATGGCCTGACACGTCATGACACGTACCATAACCATATCTTGCCATGTCCTTCGACTTCCTAAATCGTGCCATGGCCACGTCCTGATGTGTCCTGACACGTACCATGACCATATCCTGCCATGTCCTGTGACGTCCTGACTCGTGCCATGACCACGCCCTGCCACGTCCTGACGCGTGCCATGGCCATGTCCTGCGACGTTCTGACTCGTGCCATGGCCACGCCCTGCCACATCCTGACGCGTGCCATGGCCATGTCTAGACGCGTCCTGACACGTATCATGGCCATTTGTCACGCCCCTCAATTTTCTAAGAGGTTATGCCATGCGGACGATGACTGGGCGACACGTATGGCAGCATTTCTCTAGCTAAGTCTTGATCCTTCCAATGGAAGATTCTTGACCCACCTAGACTTCTCTTGTATATTCTACTAGGTGTAGAGATTTGTAGAGATTAGTAGAACTCTCTAGAGCTTTGATCTTAGCCATTGATTAGAATAGATCTTAGCCGTTGATTTGGGACTCTAGCAACTATAAATACGCTAGAGCCATTTGGCACTTGCATCCAAGAAACATTCAAGCAATCCAACACTTGTATAAAGCATTCTCTTGTTTAATACAAAGCATTCTTGCAAGCTTCTCTTCTTAGCTTCTATTAGCTTTGTTGTGGCAATATTTCGGGGAAAGGCTGACTTAGCACATCGCAGGGGCGGATTGTGACTAAGGCCGCACGGAAGATAGCTAGGGAGTTATCCGGTCCGTGACAGTTGGTACCAGAGCAACGCTACGAAAGGGTTCGTGGGTTAGCTGGGCACATTCACGACATGGCTAGCGGCGGTGAGGAGCAAGTTCGCAAGGGTCGTGAGGAGGAGCGCACCGTCCCACCACCACACAAGGGAGGTAAATCTCGTGACTATCTTGCTAGTTTTGAAGCTCGGTTAGCAAAACTTGAGATAATTATAGCGGATACAAAAGAAAGGTTGGATCGCATGGAGCATACCGTAGAAGAATACGTCGAGAAGGTCGATACCTCGTTGGACACTTTCCAAGAGAGGATTTATGCTGCAGGGGCAGAGTTTGCTAACGCGAACAGCTTGTTTCAAGCCAAGGTGTATCAAGCCTTGTCAGATTTGAGGCAGGACGTTGATGAAGCCAAGTCAAGCCTAAAGGCGTCCAAGGCTGCGGTAGAAGAAACCAAGGCCGACTTGGCAATGTGCAGGAGTGCTTTCATGGCGAAAGAAGCTGCCTCGACATCAACTGTGCAAGTCCGAGACACTGCCCGTGCTATGGACTTGTCAAAGCCAAAGGAATACAACGGAGCTCGAGACTCTCTAACCATAGACAACTACCTTTGGCACATGGAGTGCTACTTCGAGGCGCTCAACATAACAGGGTTGGCCCAGGTACATACTGCCACTCTACATTTCACCGACATGGCTGCACTTTGGTGGCGAAGAAAATGAGCCGACATGGACAAAGGGCTGGTCGTCATTGGCAGTTGGGATGCCCTAAAGAAAGAACTCAAGGCGGAGTTCTACCCGGTGCACGTAAGTCGCGAAGCAAGGGCAAAAATGAGGGACCTCAAGCAGGGCCATTCGATCAAGGAGTACGTCAAAGTATTCTCCAACTTGATGCTGCAAATTGACAACATGAGCGACGAGGATCTCTTGTTCAACTTCTTATCCGGGCTTAACCGTGGGCGGTTCAAGAATTAAGACGGTTAAAGGCCGATGACATCTCGACGGCACTCAAGGTTGCTGCCACATTGGAGCAATACTCTAGTGCTGACAAAGGGCATGTCAAGCACCAAGGTGAGTCATCCAAGTCCAAGACTCAAAGGACTTGGCCGGTTACAGGTGGGGGAGCCAAGTACGGAAACCACAAGCCAACAACCCATGGTGAAAAAGGGAAATAGGTTAGGGACAACAAAAGGAGGCCAAACCAAAGGAGGGTTGCTTCCTATGTCAAGGACCACACTGGGCGAGGGACTGCCCCCAACGAAAAGCCATGAGCACCATGTTGGAGCAACAGGAGCATGGCAACAAAGCTTCCATGGGATGTCTGAAGCTGCTTAGTGCACTGAACGTTAAGCCCACTCCTCACCAGGCGGGTGATAGGAGTCTCATGTACGTGCAGGGGCACGTCAACAACAAGGTCGTCCACATAATGATTGATGCGGGCGCCACTCATAATTTCATGACTCCAACCGAGGCGGAACGGTTGGGTCTCAAGGTGACATACTCCAAGGGTTGGCTCAAGACCGTAAATGCCGAGACCAAACCCGTGGCTGGCGTAGCAACAGGGACCGAGTTGAAGCTTGGCGACTGGTCAGGCAAGGTGGAATTCTCGGTGGAACCAATAGATGATTTCACCATTGTTCTAGGGATGGAGTTCCTTCGGCAGTACAATGCTATCCCATTCCCTAGATTCAACATGTTGATGATCTTGGAAGGGAAACCATGCATGGTTCCAGCTGTTACCCCTCCCAAGACATCCAAATCTCCTCAACTTAGTGCCATGCAACTGGCCAAGGGAATCAAACGTGGGGAGGAGACATGGTTAGCCGTCCTTCAGCAAGAGGAAGAAGGGGGAGTTGATGGCGATATCCCCGCTTGCATCCAGAATGTGCTGGAAGAATTCAAGTATGTAATGCCACCCGAGTTGTCCCGCAAGCTGTCACCCAGGCGCGGGGTGGATCACAAAATCGAGTTGGAGCCAGGGGCAAAGCTACCAGCCAAAGCACCCTACTGGATGGCGCCACCAGAACTGGCGGAGCTGCGAAAACAGTTGAGAGAATTGTTTGAGATTGGCTACATCCAACCTTCCAAAGCACTGTATGGCTCACCGGTGCTATTCCAACGCAAGGTGGACGGATCGCAGCGACTGTGCATAGACTATCGGGCTCTCAACAAGGTAACCATCAAAAAAAAAATATCCAATTCCTCTCATTGCCGACCTTTTTGATCAATTGGGGAAGGCCAAGTTTTACACAAAAACTTGACATAAGATCGGGATACTATCAAGTGCGCATAGCCGAAGGGGATGACGGCAAGACAACTTGTGTCACTCGTTATGGGGCATTTGAATTCTTGGTGATGCCCTTTGGCCTGACAAATGCGCCAGCCACATTTTGCACTCTCATGAACGAAATCCTGCATCCCTACTTGGACCGATTTGTGGTGGTCTACTTGGATGACATAGTCATATATAGCAACACCATGGAGGAGCATGTAGAACATGTACGGACCGTTCTCAAGACCTTGCGGGACAACGAGCTTTATGTCAAGAAGGAGAAGTGCTCATTAGCCAAGGAAGAGGTGCACTTCCTAGGCCATGTGATCAAAGGCGGCAAACTCATGATGGATACCAAAAAGATCAGGGCGATCGAGGAATGGGAGCCACCGACTAAGGTACCGGAGCTTAGATCTTTCCTTGGTCTTGTGAATTACTATCCGCGCTTCATTACTGGCTATTCAGCCAAGGCGGCACCACTTACTGACCTACTCAAGAAGAAGAAGGCTTGGGAGTGGGATGACAAGTGCCAACGTGCTTTCGACATACTGAAGAAGGCCGTAACAGAGGAACCAGTGTTGGCACTACCGGATTGCACCAAGGCATACGAGGTGCATACTGATGCCTCTGACTTTGCCATAGGGGGCGTGCTTATGCAAGAGGGGCATCCAATTGCGTATGAAAGTCACAAGCTTAATGACACCGAGAGGCGTTAAACAGTGCAAGAGAAAGAGATGACGGTACTGGTGCATTGCTTGCGAGTTTGGCGACATTACTTGCTCGGGGACAAGTTCGTGGTACGCATGGACAATATGGTGACAACTTATTTTCAAACTCAGAAGAAACTCAGCCCCAAGCAAGCAAGATGGCAAGATTTCTTGGTCGAGTTCGACTAAGTGTTGGAACACAAACCGGGCAAGGCCAACTTTGTGGCGGATGCGCTTAGCCGAAAAACAGAACTGGCGGCAATGTCAAGAGTCCAGGTGGACCTCTTGCACCTTATAAAGGAAGGCATGGCGCATGATCCTTTAGCAAGTAGCTGGTGTAGATGGCTAAAGAGGGTAAAACCAAGCAATTCTGGGTAGAAGGCGACCTATTACGCACCAAGGGGAAGCAGATTTATGTACCCAAATGGGAGAGGTTGCGCAAAAGCATCATTAAGGAGTGCCATGACACCCGCTGGGCGGGTCATCCAGGTCAAAAACGCACTGAAGCATTAGTAGAGGCTAACTACTATTGGCCTTGCATGCGGGATGACATAGAGTTATACATCAAGACTTGTCTTGTATGCCAGCAGAACAAGGTGGGGCAACGGGCATCCGCAGGACTTCTGGAGCCTTTACCCATTCCGCAACGTCCATGGGAAAGCGTCAGCATGGACTTTATCTCTACTTTGCCCACATCCGACGGCAAAGGAAGCATCATGGTTGTGGTGGATCGGTTTTCAAAATATGCATCCTTCATGGCGGCTACGAAGGATTGCACAGCACAGGAGGCAGCTCAACTATTTTTCCAAGGCGTGGTGAAGTATTGGGGTTTGCCTCAAGTTATCATTAGTGATCGAGACCCCCGCTTCACGGGCAAGTTTTGGACGGAGTTATTCCGCTTGATGGGGTCTGATCTGCACTTTTCAACCAGCTTCCATCCACAAACAGACGGACAGACGGAGCGGGCAAATGCACTCTTGGAGCTATACTTAAGGCACTATGTAAGTGCCAACCAGCGAGATTGGGCCAAGCTGCTTGACGTTGCCCAATTCTCTTATAATTTGCAACGGAGTGAGGCTACTGGCAAGAGCCCATTCGAGCTTGCAACTAGACAACAACCCTTGACACCGCATGGACTTGTCAACAAATATATGGGGAAGAGTCCAGCGGCGTTCAAGACGGCGAAGACTTGGCACGAGCAAACGGGCCTAGCTCTTGCATATCTTGACAAGGCCTCCAAGAAAATGAAGAAATGGGCCGACAAAAAGAGGAGGCACTTGGAGTTCAACGTGGGAGACTTGGTCATGCTCAAACTCAACGCCGAACAACAAAAGAGGCTACGCAGGTTGCATAAGGGACTAATTCGGCGCTACGAGGGACCTCTCCCCGTCCTTGCCAAGGTGGGCAAGGCTTCTTATCGGGTGGAGCTGCCACCCAAACTTAAGTTACATCCTGTCTTCCATGTGAGTTGTCTGAAGCCATACCATGCAGACATGGAAGACCCTTCACGGAACGAGTCACATCAGGCACCTCCAGCCATTACCACCTCGTTTGACAAGGAAGTTGAAAGCATCATGGCTGACCGGGTGATTCGGCGACGGTTCAGGGAACCATTGCATGAATATCTTATCAAATGGAAAGGACTACCAGAAAGCGAGGCAAGCTGGGAGCCAAAGGAGGCGCTTTGGCAATTTGAAGATCAGATACGGGCCTTCCACGAAGAGTCGACGGGGGCGTCGACGCAATAGGTGGGGGAGGTTGTCACGCCCCTCCATTTTCTAAGAGGTTATGCCATGCGGACGATGACTGGGCGACACGCAGGCAATGATTTGGCGCACGTATGGCAGCATTTCTCTAGCTAAGTCTAGATCCTTCCAATGGAAGATTCTAGACCCACCTAGACTTCTCTTGTATATTCTACTAGGTGTAGAGATTTGTAGAGATTTGTAGAACTCTCTAGAGCTTTGATCTTAGCCATTAATTAGAATAGATCTTACCCGTTGATTTGGGACTCTAGCAACTATAAATAGGATAGAGGCATTTGGCATTTGCATCCAAGAAACATTCAAGACATCCAACACTTGTATAAAGCATTCTCTTGTTTAATACAAAGCATTCTTGCAAGCTTCTCTTCTTAGCTTCTCTTAGCTTTGTTGTGGCAATATTTCGGGGAAAGGCTGACTTAGCACATCGCAGGGGCGGATTGTGACTAAGGCCGCACGGAAGATAGCTAGGGAGTTATCCGGTGCGTGACACATTGCCTGCCATGTCCTGCGACGTCCTGACTCGTGCCATGGCCATAGCCTGCCATGTCCTGCGACGTCCTGACTCATGCCATGGCCACGCCCTGCCATGTCCTGACGCGTCCTGACACGTGCCATGGCCATGTCCTGACACGTCCTGTGACGATACGACTCGTGCCATGGCCACGCCCTGCCATGTCCTGCGACGTCCTGACTCGTGCCATGGCCACGCCCTGCCATGTTCTGCGACGTCCCGACTCGTGCCATGGCCACGCCCTGACATGTCCGGACGCATCCTGACACGTGCCATGGCCATGTCCAGATGCGTCCTGACACGTGCCATGGCCACGCCCTACCGTGTCCTGCGACGTCCCGACTCGTGCCATCGCCACGCCCTGCCATGTCCTGACGCGTCCTGACACGTGCCATGGCATGTCCAGATGCGTCTTGACAGATGCCATGGCCATGTCCTGATGCGTCCTTGTTGGAAACACGTTCTCAATGCAATATACTAAAACGTGTGTTCTTCTGTATAGGTTTTGATGAATGACAAACGAAGCGAAAATTGATATATGACGAAGTTCAAGAAACAAGCGCACAATTGATATACATCGAGATTCAAGCTCAAGACAAAGTTTTATAGTTTAATTGAGTCATTCTTAATTGTGATCTTGATCCTACAACTTGACTCGTAACATGGCTTCTCTCATAAAACTATTTTCCAAAATCATGCATATTTAATTTAATGCTAAATGATTTTAAATTATGCATATTGTCATTAGTCAAAATGATTTTTAAATGCCTCTGAAAACTGGACTAAGATAATCGATTATGTAGTAATGATAATCGATTATGTTGAGCCAAGACTGCATGACAATCGATTGTGAACTAATGACAATCGATTGTGTTAAGGCAGTGAACATCAGGTTTTTTCAAAACCTGCATGACAATCGATTGTGAACCTTATGACAATCGATTGTGATGAGGCAGTGTCCATCAAAGTTTTTCAAAACTCAGAATAATCAATTGTGAAGCTAATGACAATCGATTGTGAAGAGACAGTGTCCTTCAGTTTTTTTCAAAGTCACAAAATAATCGATTGTGAACTAATGACAATCGATAATGTTGAGGCAGTGACTTCCAGTGATTTTCAAATTTATTAAATAATCGATTGTGAGTATATAACAATCGATTGTCAAGAGACAGTGTCTAAAATGTTTTTCAAAAACGGATAAGTAATCGATTATTGACTTTGTGCAATCGATTGTGAAGCTGACCGTTGCCGTAAAGTTTTCAAATACCGTCAGGTAATCGATTATTGATTCTGTATAATCGATTGTTTTGATTAAAATTCGGAAAAGATTTTTTGAACGTTATTGGGTAATCGATTATTGATTTTGTATAATCGATTGTTTTGATTAAAATCCGGAAAAGATTTTTTGAACGTTGCTGAGTAATCGATTGTTGATTCTGGACAATCGATTGTTTGTGGTAAAATCTGAAAAGGATTTTTTGAACGTTGCCAGTAATCAATTATGGATTGTAAGTAATCGATTATCAAGCGTAAAATCTGGGATTGATTTTTGATCTGACTGGCAGACAATCGATTGTTGGGGTTTGACAATCGATTGTCAGTGAGCAAAATCAGCAACTCTTAATTGGCAATTAGGCAACGGTAATGCCAAGTTTTTCAACTATAAATACAGCTTCATTTCAGTGTTTTAAACACAACAACATACTACAACTGATCATTACATTGCTATAAGCTTGCATACTTTTGTTTATCATTTTATATTCAATTTCATAAAGCTTTTGAGAGCCATATTCTTGTCCAAAGTTGTTGTGATCCAGAGCTTACTTCTTTTACTCATATCTACTCATTATGGAGTATTTTGTTTGAGTGTTTTAGTGTTGTATACACTTGTAAGAGAATTGTAATTCTCTTGTTGTAAGGAACTTGTGTTTCCTTGGTTGAAGTCTTGGAGTGTTGTAACTCCGAGCAAAGGTGTTGAGGCTTGCGTCCTCAAGTTGTAAAGGTTTGTTAAGCACCCGGAAGCTTGACACGTTAGTGAAAATCTCGAGAGAGTCTCTCGGGGACTGGACTAGCCACATGTTGTGGTGAACCAGGATATATCTGTGTGTAAGTTATTATTTATCGCACTTATTTACTTCCTGCAAATTTTAATTTCCGCAAGTTTACGCTAAATTTTATTATAACGCTATTCACCCCCCCTCTAGCGTTAAGCGTATTATCTAACAATTGGTATCAGAGCCCAACTCTCTGAAAACTTAACAGTTTGAGAGAACCATCCATGGCTTCTACTCGTGATTCTTTTGCAGGAATTGATGAAGGACAGTGCTCCACACGACCACCTCTATTCAACGGTACAAATTACACGTACTGGAAGGAGAGGATGAAGATCTTCATTCAGTCCAACAGCTTTCACCTTTGGAAGGTGATAATGAAGGGAAACCAAATTCCAACAAAGAAGGTGGAAAACGAATGGGTTCCTAAGTCCGAGGATGAGTATGACGCGGATGACATCCGAAAGGTTCAAAATAATGCTAAAGCAATTAATTTATTATATTGTGCTGTTAATGCTGACGATTACAGGAAAATATCGTGTTGCACAATGGCAAAGGAGATGTGGGACAAGCTAGAAGTTACGTACGAAGGTACGGACCAGGTAAGGGAAGCAAAAATTTATTTCCTAACCCATTCTTATGAATTATTTCACATGAAGGAAGGTGAAAAGGTGGACGAAATGTTTGAGCGATTTTCAATAATCGTAAATGACCTACATGCTCTCAAGAAAACCTTCACGGATAGAGAGCTCGTTCGAAAAATTCTTAGAAGTCTCACACCGGCATGGAGATCAAAGGCCGATGCAATTCAAGAATCCATTGGCGTTTCAAACGTCACCATCGACGCACTAAGAGGTAACCTTAAAACCTATGATCTACTATCCTTAACCCTTTTGTTGATGATAAAAGAAGGCAAAGAATAGCTCTAAAGGCGAGCACAAGCCAACCGCAAATTGATGAGGAAGGAGACAACGAGTTTGGACTCGTTATAAAACGATTTCAAAGGTTCATGCGCAAGGAGTATGAACGCAAGGGCAAAAAGCAAGGCGAACAAATCAAGTGCTATGAATGTGGTGAAACCGGGCACATCAAATCAAACTGCCCAAACATCAAAAAGGAGAAGAAACCTTTTAAAAAGCGACGTGCATACATTTCTTGGGGAGGTGACTCCGGAGATGAGTCAAGCGAAGGAGAAGAAGACGAAGCAGCAAATCTTTGCCTTATGGCACAAGAAGACAACAAAGATGAGGTATGTCAAATTTCGTCGAAAAACTTCTTTACTCTTGAAGAAATGCAAACTGCTTTTGATGAATTATATGCTGAGTTTATTAAGGCTTCAAAAACTGTTAAGGGCATAAAAGAAAATGCTTCATTAAAAGAAAAGGATTTTCAAAAACAGCTTTCTTTGAAAGAAAAGGATTTAGAAAAACTGGTTTTAGAAAATGAGAAGCTGAAAGAGGAAAACAAGTTTTTTGGAAAAAGAAGTTCCGATAAGCCCGAAAGCTCTACTAGAAATTGCACTTCTTGTTTGCTTCTTAAGAATGAAGTAAGTAGGCTTAAAGGCACATTAGATAAGTTTAATTCTTCGCACAAAAACTTGAATGATGTTCTTGTTAACTTGAAATCAACCAAGCATGGAATAGGCTTTAAGAATGAAGAAAAGGTTGACGCTAAACCCCAACAACCTAAAGCTCAACCTAGGATTAACAACAGAAATGCTTATCCTAGAAACAACAACTCTAGAGCCAATATGCATGCTAGACAAAATGCTGAACTTTTTAGAAGACCTAGGAATCACTTACCACCTAGAAATAGTCACCCTAGAAATGATGCATATTTTAGGCCAAATTTTGAACCCCTTAGAAGACCTAGCAATGACCCTCAACAAAGAAACAATCACTCTAGAAATGCTGCCCATCCTAGAGCTCATAGTAGGAGAAATAATTCTCATGAAATGCGAAATAGTCATAGTGTTCAAAATAGAGTAAGAAATTTTCATCCGTCTAGTTACTATGAACCTAGAAGGATGCATAACCCAAATGTGACTTGTCATTATTGTAGACGTATTGGTCATATTGCTCCTGCATGCTTTACACGTCATAGACATGTTACTCAATCGCATCATTATAATATGCCTAACCCCCAAGGACCCAAGATGGCATGGGTACCTAAAGAACATCAATTTGTTTTGTAGGTGTGCTTGAAGGGATCAAGTGTACTATGGTACCTTGATAGTGGATGCTCCAAGCATATGACGGGAGATGAATCCAAATTCCTTCAATTAGAGCACAAAGAAGGAGGAAGTGTTATCTTCGGTGATAACAATAAAGGAAAGATCATCGGCATCAGCTCGGTCGGTAAGGATGAAAATTCCTCTATTAAGCATATATTACTTGTGAAAGGTTTGAAGCATAATCTCTTGAGCATAAGCCAATTATGTGACAAGGGAAATCTTGCTCTATTTGATTCGGATGAATGCCTAGTATTTAGACGTAGTGATTTCAAAATCATACTTCCTGGTTTTAGAGTTGATAATATTTATATGGTTGATCTTGCTAATTCCTCACCCGAATATGTTGATTGTCTTATGAGTAAAGAGGATGATACTTGGCTATGGCATCGTAGAGTAGCACATATCAATATGCATCTTTTGAACAAATTGATTTCTCAAAACTTAGTTGTTGGTCTTCCCAATTTAAAATTTGAAAATGACTCTATTTGTGACTCGTGTCAAAAGGGGAAGCAAACAAAAGCATCTTTCAAATCTAAAAACATTGTTTCAACTCTAGACCATTGCAATTGCTTCATATGGATTTATTTGGTCCCTCTCGCATTGAAAGTCTAGGAAGAAATAAATATGCTTTTGTGATTGTTGATGATTACTCGAGATTTACTTGGACTTTATTTCTTGCCAATAAAAGTGATGCTTTTCAAAATTTTAATTATTTTCTTAAGCGTTTTCAAAATGAGAAAGAAACAACCGTCACTTCAATAAGAAGTGATCATGGGGGAGAGTTTGATCACAATCTCTTTGCGGACTTTTGTGACGAACTCGGAATCGAGCATACCTTTTCCGCTCCACGTACACCACAACAAAATGGGGTGGTGGAAAGGAAAAATAGGTGTCTTGAAGAGATGGCTAGAACCATGCTCGACGAAGCTAAGATACCCAAACATTTTTGGGCGGACGCCGTGAGTACCGCTTGCTATGTTCTAAAAGAGTAGTAACTCGGCCGATACTCATGAAAACCCCCTATGAACTTTATAAGGGTAGAAAACCAAATATTTCCATTTTAGAGTTTTTGGTTGCAAATGTTTTGTTCATAACAATGGCAAAGACCAATTGGGTAAATTTGATGCTAAGTCGGATGAAGGTATTTTCATTGGATATTCCTCACGTAGTAAAGCATATAGGGTCTTTAATAAAAGAACCCAAATTGTGGAAGAATCCCCTCATGTTGTATTTTCCGAAAATAATGCTCGCTTGGCGAGAAAGGATTCCAGTTTTGATCTTGCAGGTATCTTAGATAGCTTGAAAGACAAAATACAAGAGTAACCACCCAAGGAAAATAAAGATGAAACCGAGGAACAACCAACGGAAGAAGCGCCACAATTGGAAAAAGAAATGAATATGCCTAACGAGTAGAGGACAATCAAAGATCACCTTCTCGAACAGGTAATTGGCAACGTCGGAGGAAAGGTAAGTACCCGAAACTCTCATAAGAACACTTTAGGACACACTTCTTAAGAGCTCACGTTCTCACTTGGCAACACTAGTTTAAGTTATTATTTCTTTACAAATTACTGACTTGAGCGTCGGAGACGTTTAATTCTATTTTGCAGGTGTCGCCCTAAAAGACAGGGGAATTATAAAGTTTTGGCACAAAACAATAGATTTTTCCAAGCAAATAATCGATTATTTTACTGTGCTGAAAATCGATTAGCTGTATCACTAATCGATTGTTTATGATTTATGTTTATTATGCAGTTTCGTTAAATAATCGATTCTTTAACCTGCAAAATCAATTTCCGTCTCAATCATTCAGCAAGGCTTTTCCAAAACAATCGATTGTTTCAAAATATAATCGATTATTTTCAAAATCAGAAAATTTCTATGCTCACTGTAACATAACAATCGATTACCATATTTGGACAATCGATTATTTCATGTCAGAAATTTAAATTCTTGTTACCATTTGGCTCCTCAATCGATTTGTGTCAGTTCCAAGTCAGGTCATAACTCTTCAACAATCGATTATTGCATCTCAACAATCCATTGTCTAACGGTCAGTGAATTTATTTTACCGTTTCTGACTGATTTGGCTTTAAATTCTCAGCAGATTTCTTCCATAAATGATAAGCCACTCTCCCCTTTATAAATAGGCTTCATATATGTTCATATTCATTCATTCAAGCATCAATTCTAGCTTTCAAAATATCAAATTCTCTCTAATTCTTTGCAAAATCCAGCAGCTTTCATAAAAAATGTCGGGCCGTCACTCAAAACGTTCCCGTTCTGCTAGGCACGGCGCATCCACCTCGGCTGCCCCTCCTCATCTGAACTATTCCTATCAAGATGGTTCCGTTCTATATTTCAATTCCGACATCGAGCTTACTCGATTCCTAACCAAATTTGAAAAGCGCGACATTCTTCCACCCCGCTTTTTAACCCACAAGTATCTTGAATCATTTGGGCCTGCTGCAAATATGCTCAAAAATTCTCAACTTCTTGATTTTTTACTCCTTACTCATCCTTACATCAATACTACATTGGTTCAAGCATTTTATTCCAACCTCCATGAGGATGATGATGGTGAGCTTGTCACCAACATTAATGGTGTTCAAATTCTTCTTTCCGATGAAAATCTTCATACCATTGCCCGTCTTCCTCATAATGGTGAAGACATTTTTCGGTACACCGGAGAGGCCGGATCCCTTTTTGATGAAACAGCCCTCTTACACCAAATCGGTCTTACTTCTTATGATCCAAATATCTCCTCCCGTCGTCCTACAATTACGGGAATGGATCCAAATTACCGTTTAATTTTCTATTTCATCACCCGAGTCCTCAAGCCTCGTAAGCACAACCATACCAGCATTTCCCAAGAGGACACCAAGCTCATGCTGCCATAGTTACCGGAGCTAACATCAATTGGTGTCGGCTTATCAAAATTCATATGCGTGACGCTATCGGAGATGATAGGCCTCTTCCTTATGCTCTCCTCATCATGAACTTTCTTGAAGCCACCGGATTCGTCACTAGAAATGGTCCTCTCAAAAAGAGTACCAAAAAGTGGGAAATTTCGGAATCCTCCTTTCATCATGACGGTGATCATGTAGCGCCTGCTCCTCCTCCAACCCGTCGTGCTCCTCCGCCTCAAGAGTCTTCCCTCCAATTCATTTCCGACCAAATTGCTTCATTGACCTCTTCTTTCGGTCAATTAACTCACGAGATCCATGGATATTTTGACCACGTTCATTATCCATATGCGGGTCTTGTTCCATATGAAGCAGCGCCGGATGATGAGGCGGAAAATGATGAATGAATAATTGTAGTTTTTTTTTGTTTGTTTTTACATGTTGTATTGTCTTCCCTGTTGCTGTAATTTTTTTAATAAATAAACAAGGTTTATTTCATCTTTGGCATCTTATTATTATGTTATTTTTGCTATGGCAAAAGGGGGAAGATAACGGGTATGCAACTCTCAATATTTATAAGCTTAAATTGAGGGGGAACAAATTGCATACTTGTAGCATGAATATACTTGTCTTGAATCGTCAATATAAATTGCTTGTCTTGCATATCCCGCTTAATGTTTGCCATTATCAAAAAGGGGGAAATTGTTGGAAACACGTTCTCAATGCAATATACTAAAACGTGTGTTCTTCTGTATAGGTTTTGATGAATGACAAACGAAGCGAAAATTGATATATGACGAAGTTCAAGAAACAAGCGCACAATTGATATACATTGAGATTCAAGCTCAAGACAAAGTTTTATTGTTTAATTGAGTCATTCTTAATTGTGATCTTGATCCTACAACTTGACTCGTAACATGGCTTCTCTCATAAAACTATTTTCCAAAATCATGCATATTTAATTTAATGCTAAATGATTTTAAATCATGCATATTTTCATTAATCAAAATGATTTTTAAATGCCTCTGAAAACTGGACTAAGATAATCGATTATGTACTAATGATAATCGATTATGTTGAGCCAAGACTGCATGACAATCGATTGTGAACTAATGATAATCGATTGTGTTAAGGCAGTGAACATCAGGTTTTTTCAAACCTGCATGACAATCGATTGTGAACCTTATGACAATCGATTGTGATGAGGCAGTGTCCATCAAAGTTTTTCAAAACTCAGAATAATTGATTGTGAAGCTAATGACAATCGATTGTGAAGAGACAGTGTCCTTCAGTTTTTTTCAAAGTCACAAAATAATCGATTGTGAACTAATGAAAATCGATTGTGTTGAGGCAGTGACTTCCAGTGATTTTCAAATTTATTAAAAAATCGATTGTGAGTATATAACAATCGATTGTCAAGAGGCAGTGTCTAAAATGTTTTTCAAAAACTGATAAGTAATCGATTGTTGACTTTGTGCAATCGATTGTGAAGCTGACCGTTGTCGTAAAGTTTTCAAATACCGTCAGGTAATCGATTATTGATTCTGTATAATCGATTGTTTTGATTAAAATCCGGAAAAGATTTTTTGAACGTTATTGGGTAATCGATTATTGATTTTGTATAATCGATTGTTTTGATTAAAATCCGGAAATGATTTTTTGAACGTTGCTGAGTAATCGATTGTTGATTCTGGACAATCGATTGTTTGTGGTAAAATCTGGGAAGGATTTTTTGAACGTTGCCAGTAATCGATTATGGATTGTAAGTAATCGATTATCAAACGTAAAATCTGGGATTGATTTTTGATCTGACCGGCAGACAATCGATTGTTGGGGTTTGACAATCGATTGTCAGTGAGTAAAATCAGCAACTCTTAATTGGCAATTAGGCAACGGTAATGCCAAGTTTTTCAACTATAAATACAGCCTCATTTCAGTGTTTTAAACACAACAACATACTACAACTGATTATTACATTGCTATAAGCTTGCATACTTTTGTTTATCATTTTATATTCAATTTCATAAAGCTTTTGAGAGCCATATTCTTGTCAAAAGTTGTTGTGATCCATAGCTTACTTCTTTTACTCATATCTACTCATTAAGGAGTATTTTGTTTGAGTGTTTTAGTGTTGTATACACTTGTAAGAGAATTGTAATTCTCTTGTTGTAAGGAACTTGTGTTTCCTTGGTTGAAGTCTTGGAGTGTTGTAACTCCGAGCAAAGGTGTTGAGGCTTGCGTCCTCAAGTTGTAAAGGTTTGTTAAGCACCCGGAAGCTTGACACGTTAGTGGAAAATCTCGAGAGTCTCTCGGGGTGGACTAGCCACACGTTGTGGTGAACCAAGATATATCTGTGTGTAAGTTATTATTTATCGCACTTATTTACTTCCTGCAAATTTTAATTTCCGCAAGTTTACGCTAAATTTTATTATAACGCTATTCACCCCCCCTCTAGCGTTAAGCGTATTATCTAACAGTCCTGACACGTGCCATGGCCATGTCCTTACGCGTCCTGCGACGTCCTAACTCTTTCCATGGCCACGCCCTGCCATGTCCTGCGACGTCATGAGTCCTGCCATGGCCACGCCCTGCCATGTCTTGACGTGTCCTGACACGTGCCACTGCCATGTCCTGACGCATCCTGACACGTGCCATGGCCATGTCCTGACTCGTCCTGCGACGTCCTGACTCGTGCCACAGCCATGTCCTGACACGTGTTGACCGGCCGTCGCTCGACGCTACCGCTCAAACCACCCTGACATTCCACCACCGTCGCCAACGACCACCAACATCATTGCGCCTGATATGTTTCTAAGCATTGGTTAGAATTAGACGTGGTGCGACATGGTGCCGCTTGGAGCGACGTAGTGCGATCTCGTGCCATGGCCACGTTCTAACACGTACCATGGCCATGTCCTGACACGTACCATGACCATATCCTGCCATGTCCTGCGACGTCCTGTCACGTACCATGGCCATGGCCTGACACGTCCACACAGGTACCATGACCAAATCCTGCCATGTCCTGCGACGTCCTGACACGTACCATGGCCATGGCCTGACACGTCATGACACGTACCATGACCATATCTTGCCATGTCTTGCGACGTCCTGAATCGTGCCATGGCCACGTCCTAACGCGTCCTGACACATACCATGACCATATCCTGCCATGTCCTGTGACGTCCTGACCCGTGCCATGACCACGCCCTGCCACGTCCTGACGCGTGCCATGGCCATGTCCTGCGACGTCCTGACTCGTGCCATGGCCACGCCCTGCCACATCCTGACGCGTGCCGTGGCCATGTCCGGATGCGTCTTGACACGTACCATGGCCATATCCTGCCATGTCCTGCGACGTCCTGACTCGTGCCATGGCCACGCCCTGCCATGTCCTGACGCGTCCTGACACGTGCCATGGCCATGTCCTGACACGTCCTGCGACGTCCCGACTCGTGCCATGGCCACGCCCTGCCATGTCCTGCGACGTCCCGACTCGTGCCATGGTAAAGCCCTGCCATGTCCTGACGCGTCCTGACACGTGCCATGGCCATGTCCTGATGCGTCTTGACACGTGACATGGCCACGCCCTGCCATATCCTGCGACGTCCCGACTCGTGCCATGGCCACGCCATGCCATGTCATGACGGGTCCTGACACGTGCCATGGCATGTCCTGATGCGTCCTGACACGTGCCATGGCCATGTCCTGACGCGTCCTGCGACGTCCTGACTCTTGCCATGGCCACGCCCTGCCATGTACTGCGACGTCATGAGTCATGCCATGGCCACGACCTGCCATGTCCTGACGTGTCATGACACGAGCCACTGCCATGTCCTGACGCGTCCTGACACGTGCCATGGCCATGTCCTGACGCGTCCTGCGACGTCCTGACTCTTGCCATTGCTACGCCCTGCCATGTCCTGCGACGTCATGAGTCATGCCATGGCCACGCCCTCCCATGTCCTGACGTGTCTTGATACGTGCCACTGCCATGTCGTGACGCGTCCTGACACGTGCCATGGCCATGTTCAGACTCGTCCTGCGACGTCCTGACTCGTGCCATGGCCATGTCGTGACACGTGTCCTCCGGACGTTGCCCGACGCTACCGCTCGAACCACCCCCACTTTCCACCACCGCCCCCAACGACCACCAACATCATTGCGCTTGACATGTTTCTAAGCATTGGTTAGAAATAGACGTGGTGCGACGTGGTGCGGCTTGGTGCGACGTAGTGCGATGTCGTGCCTTGGCCACGTCTTGACACGTACCATGGCCAAGTCCTAACACGTCCTGACACGTAACTTGACCATACCCTGCCATGTTCTGTGCGTCCTTACACGTACCATGGCCATGGCCTGACACGTTCTGACACGTACCATGACCATATCGTACTCTGTCCTGCGACGTCCTTACACGTACCATGGCCATGGCCTGACACGTCATGACACGTACCATGATCATATCCTGCCCTGTCCTGCGACGTCCCGAATCGTGCCATGGCCACGTCCTGACACGTACCATGGCCACGTCCTGACGCGTCCTTACATGTACCATGGCTATATCCTTCCATGTCCTGCAATGTCTTGACTCGAAACATGACCACGTCCTACCACGTCCTGACGCATGCCATGGCCATGTCCTGCGACGTCCTTACTCGTGCCATGGCCACGCCCTGCCACGTCCTGACGCGTGCCATGGCCATGTACGGACGCGTCCTGACACGTACCATGGCCATATCCTACCATGTCCTGCGACGTCCTGACTCGTGCCATGGCCACGCCCTGCCATGTCCTGACGCGTCCTGACACGTGCCATGGCCATGTCCTGACACGTCCTGCGACGTCCCAACTCGTGCCATGGCCACACCCTGCCATGTCCTGATGCGTCCTGACATGTGCCATGGTCATGTCCTGATACGTCCTGACACGTGCCATGGCCACGCCGTGCCATGTCCTGCGACGTCCCGACTCGTGCCATGGCCACGCCCTGCCATGTCCTATCGCGTCCTGACACGTGCCATGGCATGTCCTGATGCGTCCTGACACATGCCATGTCCATGTCCTGACGCGTCTTGCGACGTCCTGACTCTTGCCATGGCCACGCCCTGACATGTCCTCCGTCGTCATGAGTCATGCCATGGCCAAGCCCTGCTACGTCCTTACGTGTGCCATGGACATGTCCTGTGACGTCCTGACTTGTGCCATGGCCACGCCCTGCCACGTCCTGACGCGTGCCATGGCCATGTCCGGACACGTCCTGCGACGTCCCAACTCGTGCCATGGCCATGTCCTGCGACGTCCTGACTCGTGCCATGGCCACGCCCTGCCATGTCCTGCGACGTCCCGACTCGTGCCATGGCCACGCCCCGCCATGTCTTGACGTGTCCTGGCTCGTGGCATGGCCACATCCTAAAAGTCCTGACACGTGCCATGGCCACGCCCTGCCATGTCCTGCGACGTCCCGACTCGTGCAATGGCCATGTCCTGCGACGTCCTGACTCATGCCATGGCCACGCCCTGCCATATCCTGCGACGTCCCGACTCGTGCTATGGCCACTCCCTGCCATGTCCTGACGCGTCCTGACACGTGCCATGGCCATGTCCTGATGCGTCCTGACACGTGCCATGGCCACGCCGTGCCATGTCCTGCCATGTCCCGGCTCGTTCCATGGCCACGCCCTGCCATGTCCTGACGTGTCCTGACACGTGCCATGGCATGTCCTGATACGTCCTGACACATGCCATGGCCATGTCCTGACGCGTCCTGCGACGTCCTGACTCTTGCCATGGCCACGCCCTGCCATGTCCTGCGACGTCATGAGTCATGCCATGGCCACGCCCTGCCATGTCCTGGCGTGTCCTAACACGTGCCACTGCCATGTCCTGACGTGTCCTGACACGTGCCATGGCCATGTCCTTACTCGTCCTACAACGTCCTAACTCATGCCATAGCCATGTCCTGACACGTGTCGACCCGGCGTCGCCCGACGCTACCGCTCGAACCATCCTGACTTTTCATCGCCGCCGCCAACAACCACCAGCATCATTGTGCTTGACATGTTTCTAAGCATTGGTTAGCAATAGACGTGGTGCGACGTGGTGCGGCTTGGAGCGACGTAGTGCGATGTCGTGCCATGGCCACGTCTTGACACGTACCATGGCCAAGTCCTGGCACGTCCTGACACGTACCATGACCATACCCTGCCATGTCCTGTGCGTCCTTACACGTACCATGGCTATGGCCTGACACGTCCTGACACGTACCATGACCATATCCTGCCATGTCCTGCGACGTCCTTATACGTACCATGGCCATGGCCTGACACGTCATGACACGTACCATGATCATATCCTGCCCTATCCTGCGACGTCCTGAATCGTGCCATAGCCACGTCTTGACGCGTCCTGACACGTACCATGGCCATATCCTTCCATGTCCTGCGACGTCCTGACTCGTGCCATGGCCATGGCCTAACTTGTCATGTCACGTACCATGATATTATCCTGCCCTGTCCTGCTACGTCCTGAATCGTGCCATGGCCACGTCCTGAAGCGTCGTGACACGTACCATGGCCACGTCCTGACGTGTCCTGACACGTACCATGGCCATATCCTGCCATGTCCTGCGACGTCCTGACTCGTGCCATGACCACGCCCTGCCACGTTCTAATGCTTACCATGGCGATGTCCTGCGACGTCCTGACCCGTGCCATCGTAACGCCCTGCCACGTCCTGACGCGTGCCATGGCCATGTCCGGACGCGTCCTGACACGTACCATGGCCATATCCTTCCATGTCCTGCGACGTCCTGACTCGTGCCATGGCCACGCCCGGCCATGTCCTGATGCGTCCTGACCGTGCCATGGCCATATCTTGACACGTCTTGCGATGTCCCAACTCGTGCAATGGCCACGCCCTGCCATGTCCTGCGACGTCCCGACCCGTGCCATGGCCACGCCCTGCCATGTCCTGCGACGTCCTGACTCGTGCCATGGCCACGCCCTACCATGTCCTGATGCGTCCTGACACGTGCCATGGCGACTCCGTGCCATGTCCTGCGACGTCCCAACTCGTGCCATGGCCACGCCCTTCCATGTCCTGACGCGTCGTGACACGTGCCATGGCAAGTTCTGATGCGTCCTGACACGTTCCATGGCCATGTCCTGACGCGTCCTGTGACGTCCTGACTCTTGCCATGGCCACACCCTTCCATGTCCTGCGACATCATGTGTCATGCCATCGCCACGCCCTGCCATGTCCTGACGTGTCCTGACACGTGCCACTCCCATGTGCTGACGCGTCCTGACGCGTGCCAGGGCCATGTTCTGACGCGTCCTCCGACATCCTAACTCTTGCCATGGCCACGCCCTGCCATGTCCAGCGACGTGTCCTGACATGTGCCACTGCCATGTCCTGACGCGTCTTGACACGTGCCATGGCCATGTCCTGACTCGTCCTGCAACGTCCTGACTCGTGCCATGGCCATGTCCTGACACGTGTCGACCGGCCGTCGCCCGACGCTACCGCTCGAACCACCCCGAGTTTCCACCACCGCCGCCAACGACCACCAACATCATTGCGCTTGACATGTTTCTAAGCATTGGTTAGCAATAGACGTGGTGCGACGTGGTGCGGCTTGGAGCGACGTAGTGTGATGTCGTGCCATGGCCACGTCTTGACACGTACCATGGCCAAGTACTGACACGTCCTGACACGTGCGCGTCCTTACACGTACCATGGCCATGGCCTGACACGTCCTGACAAGTACCATGACCATATCCTGCCATGTCCTGCGACGTCCTTACACGTACCATGGCCATGGCCTGACACGTCATGACACGTACCATGATCATATCCTGCCATGTCCTGCGACGTCCTGAATCGTGCCATGGCCACGTCCTGACGCGTCCTAACACGTACCATGGCCACGTCCTTACACATACCATGGCCATATCCTGCCATGTCCTGCGAAGTCCTGACTCGTGCCATGACCACGCCCTGCCACGTCCTGACGCGTGCCATGGCCATGTCCTGCGACGTCCTGACTCGTGCCACGGCCACGCCCTGCCACGTCCTGACGCGTGCCATGGCCATGTCCGGACATCTACCATGGCCATATCCTGCCATGTCCTGCAACATCCTGGCTCGTGCCATGGCCACGCCCTGCCATGTCCTGACACGTCCTGCGACTTCCCAACTCGTTCCATGGCCACACCCTGCCATGTCCTGCGACGTCCCGACTCATGCCATGGCCACACCCTGCCATGTCCTGCGATGTCCCGACTAGTGCCATGGCCACGCCCTGCCATGTACTGACGCGTCCTGACACGTGCCATGACCATGTCCTGATGCGTCCTGACACGTGCCATGGCCATGCCCTGCCATGTCCTCCAATGTCCCGACTCGTGCCATGGCCACGCCTTGCCATGTCCTGACGCGTCGTGACACGTGTCATGGCCATGTCCTGATGCGTCCTGATACATGCCATGGCCATGTCCTGATGCGTCCTGACACGTGCCATGGCCATGTCCTGACGCGTCCTGCGACGTCCTGACTCTTGCCATGGCCACGCCCTGCCATGTCCTGCGACGTCATGAGTCATGCCATGGCCACGCCCTGCCATGTCCTGACGTGTCCTGACACGTGCCACTTCCATGTCCTGACACGTCCTGACACGTGCCATGGCCATGTCCTGAAGTGTCCTGACACGTGCCACTGCCATGTACTGCCACGTACTGACACGTGCCATGGCCATGTCCAGACTCGTACTGCGACGTCCTGACTCGTGCCATGGCCATGTCCTGACACGTGTCGACCGGCCATCGCCCGACGCTACCGCTCGAACCACCCCGAGTTTCCACCACCGCCGCCAACGACCACCAACATCATTGCGCTTGACATGTTTCTCAGCATTTGTTAGCAATAAATGTGGTGCGACGTGGTGCGGCATGGAGCGACGTAGTGTGATTTCGTGCCATGGCCACGTCTTGACACGTACCATGGCCAAGTCCTGACACGTCCTGACACGTGCGCGTCCTTACACGTACCATGGCTATGGCCTGACACGTCCTAACACGTACATGACCATATCCTGCCATGTCCTGCGACGTCCTTACACTTACCAAGGCCATGGCCTGACACGTCATGACACGTACCATGATCATATCCTGCCATGTCCTGCGACGTCTTGAATCGTGCCATGGCGACGTCCTGACGCGTCCTAACACATACCATGCCCACGATCTTACACATACAATGGCCATATCCTGCCATGTCCTGCGACGTCCTGACTCGTGCCATTGACCACGCCCTGCCACGTCCTGACGCGTGCCATGGCCATGTCCTGCGACGTCCTGACTCGTGCCATGGCCACGCCCTGCCACGTCCTTACGCGTGCCATGGCCATGTCCGGACATCTACCATGGCCATATCCTGCCATGTCCTGCAACATCCTGGCTCGTGCCATGGCTACGCCCTGCCATGTCCTGACACGTCTTGACACGTGCCATGGCCATGTCCTGACACGTCCTGCGACGTCCCAACTCATTCCATGGCCACACCCTGCCATGTCCTGCGACGTCCCGACTCGTGCCATGGCCACACCCTGCCATGTCCTGCGATGTCCTGACTAGTGCCATGGCCACGCCCTGCCATGTACTGACGCGTCCTGACACGTGCCATGACCATGTCCAGATGCGTCCTGACACGTGCCATGGCCATGCCCTGCCATGTCCTCCAATGTCCCGACTCGTGCCATGGCCACGCCTTGCCATGTCCTGACGCGTCGTGACACGTGTCATGGCCATGTCCTGATGCGTCCTGATACATGCCATGGCCATGTCCTGATGCGTCCTGACACGTGCCATGGCCATGTCCTTACGCGTCCTGCGACGTCCTGACTCTTGCCATGGCCACGCCCTGCCATGTCCTGCGACGTCATGAGTCATGCCATGGCCACGCCCTGCCATGTCCTGACGTGTCCTGACACGTGCCACTTCCATGTCCTGACACGTCCTGACACGTGCCATGGCCATGTCCTGACGTGTCCTGACACGTGCCACTGCCATGTACTGGCGTGTACTGACACGTGCCATGGCCATGTCCAGACTCGTACTGCGACGTCCTGACTCGTGCCATGGCCATTTCCTGACACGTGTCGACCGGCCGTCGCCCGACGCTACCGCTCGAACCACCCCGAGTTTCCACCACCGCCGCCAACGACCACCAACATCATTGCGCTTGACATGTTTCTCAGCATTTGTTAGCAATAGACGTGGTGCGACGTGGTGCGGCTTGGAGCGACGTAGTGTGATTTCGTGCCATGGCCACGTCTTGACACGTACCATGGCCAAGTCCTGACACGTCCTGACACGTGCGCGTCCTTACACGTACCATGGCCATGGCCTGACACGTCCTGACACGTACATGACCATATCCTGCCATGTCCTGCGATGTCCTTACACTTACCAAGGCCATGGCCTGACACGTCATGACACGTACCATGATCATATCCTGCCATGTCCTGCGACGTCTTGAATCATGCCATGGCCACGTCCTGACGCGTCCTAACACGTACCATGCCCACGATCTTACACATACCATGGCCATATCCTGCCATGTCCTGCGACGTCCTGACTCGTGCCATTGACCACGCCCTGCCACGTCCTGACGCGTGCCATGGCCATGTCCTGCGACGTCCTGACTCGTGCCATGGCCACGCCCTGCCACGTCCTTAGGCGTGCCATGGCCATGTCCGGACATCTACCATGGCCATATCCTGCCATGTCCTGCAACATCCTGGCTCGTGCCATGGCCACGCCCTGCCATGTCCTGACACATCTTGACACGTGCCATGGCCATGTCCTGACACGTCCTGCGACGTCCCAACTCGTTCCATGGCCACACCCTGCCATGTCCTGCGACGTCCCGACTCGTACCATGGCCACACCCTGCCATGTCCTGCGATGTCCCGACTAGTGCCATGGCCACGCCCTGCCATGTACTGACGCGTCCTGACACGTGCCATGACCATGTCCTGATGCGTCCTGACACGTGCCATGGCCATGCCCTGCCATGTCCTCCAATGTCCCGACTCGTGCCATGGCCATGCCTTGCCATGTCCTGACGCGTCGTGACACGTGTCATGGCCATGTCCTGATGCGTCCTGATACATGCCATGGCCATGTCCTGATGCGTCCTGACACGTGCCATGGCCATGTCCTGACGCGTCCTGCGACGTCCTGACTCTTGCCATGGCCACGCCCTGCCATGTCCTGCGACGTCATGAGTCATGCCATGGCCACGCCCTGCCATGTCCGGACGTGTCCTGACACGTGCCACTTGCATGTCCTGACACGTGCCATGGCCATGTCCTGACGTGTCCTGACACGTGCCACTGCCATGTACTGCCGCGTACTGACACGTGCCATGGCCATGTCCAGACTCGTACTGCGACGTCCTGAGTCGTGCCATGGCCATGTCCTGACACGTGTCGACCGGCCGTCGCCCGATGCTACTGCTCGAACCACCCCGACTTTCTACCACAGCCACCAATGACCACCAACATCATTGCGCTTGACATGTTTCTAAGCATTGGTTAGAATTAAACGTGGTGCGACGTGGTGCGGCTTGGTGCGAAGTAGTGCGATGTCGTGCCATGGTCACGTCCTGACACGTACCATGGCCATGTCCTCACGCGTCCTGACACATGCCATGTCCTACGACGTCCTCACTCGTGCCTTGGCCACGCCTGCCACGTCCTGACGCGTGCCATGGCCACGTCCGGATGCGTCCTGACACGTACCATGGCCATATCCTGCCATGTCCTGCGACGTCCTGACTCGTGCCATGGCCACGCCCTGCCATGTCCTGACGCGTCCTGACACGTGCCATGGCCATGTCCTGACACGTCCTGCGACGTCCCCACTCGTGCCATGGCCACGCCCTGCCATGTCCTACGCGTCCCGACTCGTGCCATGGCCACGCCCTGCCAAGTCCTGACGCGTCCTGACACGTGCCATGGCCATGTCCTGATGCGTCCTGACACGTGCCATGGCCACGCCCTGCCATGTCCTGCGACGTCCCGACTTGTGCCATCACCACGCCCTGCCATGTCCAGACGCGTCCTGACTCGTGCCATGGCATGTCCTGACACATGCATACACATGCCATGGCCATGTCCCGATGCATCCTGACACGTCCCATCGCCTTGTCCAGACGCGTCCTGCGACGTCCTGACTCTTGCCAGGGCCACGCCCTGCCATGTCCTGCGACGTCATGAGTCCTGCCATGGCCACGCCCTGCCATGTCCTGAGGTGTCCTGACACGTGCCACTGCCATGTCCTGACGCGTCCTGACACGTGCCATGGCCATGTCCTGACTCGTCCTGCGACGTCCTGACTCGTGCCATGGCCATGTCCTGACACGTGTCGACCGACCGTCGCCCGACGCTACTGCTCAAACCACCCTGACTTTCCACCACCGCCGCCAACGACCACCAACATCATTGCGCTTGACATGTTTCTTAGCATTGGTTAGAATTAGACGTGGTGAGGCTTGGAGCGACATAGTGCGATGTCGTGCCATGGCCACGTCCTGACACGTACCATGGCCATGTCCTGACACGTCTTGACACGTACCATGACCATATCCTGCCATGTCCTGCGACGTCCTGTCACGTACCATGGCCATGGCCTGACACGTTCTGACATGTACCATGACCATATCCTGCTGTTAGACCCCTAACTTTTGTCATCGGACGTTGGCACGGCATTGGACAGGATTGGGGCGTGATGGCCTTGTCATTGGCCTATGTGCGGGCAAAACGATCATGCGGGTCGATGGGCTGTGATGAACAAGTAGTGGCCAAGGCCTTGACATGGGCAAGGTGCGCTTGGGACAGGCTTGGAGAGGCAGCATCGGCAAAGTAGGGCGGCATGGCACGGCATGCGCGCCAAAGTCAGTGGGCATGACACCATTGGGTTGTGGCAGCTAAGTACGGGCTAAGCTAAGGCGAAGCGGAAATGCGGGTTGACGGCAAAGGCTTTCAATAGCTAAGACTAGGCTATTAAAAAGGAAATACAAACAATGGCACGAGGGAAATGAGGCAGACATGAGGGAAAGGAACATGGCACGGACAAGGCGGAAAACTAGGCCAAGGCAATGTGCGCAGGTGTATGGGCGCCAGGCAGTGTGCGGAAATGTTATGACAGCGGATTGCGGCGGACATTGGCATGGGAAATGTCTAATTGACTAAGGCATGGCACGGGCATCCTTAGTGCGAAACGCAGCTGGTCAAGAACATGGCACATGAGAAGCACATGGAAGCGGTTGGCGGTGGTTACCTTATTTGTAGGCCATGATCTCCCATGTTCCCCATTATCCCCATGAACTGATTGTTGGTGTATTGTGGCCCCAATTTGTGTGGCATGATCCTAAGTAGTTGGGGATGTCAACTACAAGTTAGGAAGCATGATGTATAGCTGTTAGACAACATGGGTGGTCATGGGCGTTTAAGGTAAAGGCCTATAAATAAGACCTTTAGGCATAGGCAGAATCAGCCAAGTAAGAACAAGTGAGTTCGGAATTACTTGCTGGGAAACACAAGGGAAACGTGAGGGAGTGCTAAGTGTTTCAAAAAAGGGGCTAAGGTTGTGGGACTATCTTAGTGTTTGGCAAAGAATCGACGGGGTCTTCTTAGCCAAAAGTAGGCTGTGAGCGACGGATTGTTCATAGCAAGAGTGAGGGTCCTTTGTATTCTTTTCATATTAATATATAGGTTGGGAATTTGTTCCTGTATATTTCGTGTTCATTAAATTCTGTTTTGCTGCCTTACTTTTGTCTAAGTGTCAACTTGTGAAAATCGCAAGTGTTTCGGAAGGCTGAGTCAAGCGGGGGACTTGACTGCCGCATGGGCGTGGTTTTGGAGTTGGCCAAAATCGACCCCGTGATAATTGGTATCAGAGCTGAGCAGGTTCGTGGCAGTGGCGAAACGATCAGTGGCAGATTACGTTGGAATTTTTGAGAACATGGCTGGTGGCACAAATGCGGAGCTGCGTCAAAGGGTTGAGCAATTGGAAACAGTAGTTGGGCAAGCTCTTTAACATGATGATTCTTCTGTTCTTGCTAGAATGGCGCGGTTGGAAACAGATTATCCAGCGAGACACGAGACAACGCTGGCACAAATGGCCTTGGTACGCCAAGAGAAAGATGAATTACGACAGGAAGTGGCTGATCTTCGAAAGGCATTACAAAATTCTGCCCCTAGAAATGATGAGCGCGCTAAATTGAAGATTCCAGAGCCGAAGCCATATGGTGGTGCAAGAAGTGCCAAGGAACTGGAAAATTTCCTATGGGATATGGAGCAATATTTCCAGGCTGCACGTATAGCCGACGATGGAAAGGTAGTGATCACACCAATGTACTTGAGAGATGATGCAAAGGTGTGGTGGCGTACACGAAGTGCAGATGGAGAAGGTGCTGGACTGCCAAGGATTGAAACTTGGGAGTTGATGAAGAAGGAATTAAAATCCCAATTCCTTCCAACAAACTCGTCTTGGATGGCACGAGACGGACTGTGTCACTTGAAACAGAGTGGCACGGTAAGGGAGTATGTCAAGGAATTTTCATCCTTGATGCTCAATGTGAGTAAGATGGCTGAGGAAGACAAGCTGCATTACTTCATGAGCAGGTTGAAAGGATGGGCGCAATTGGAGTTGAGAAGGCAAAATGTGCAAAGCCTCTCTACTGCCATTGCAGCAGCAAATGCGTTGGCAGACCTGAATGTAGGTGAGGAACCTACTGAAACTTCGCATTAAAAGTCCGACGGAAGGAAGGACAAGGCAAGGGAATGGAAGAGAAACGGGAAGGGCCAAGCGTCTGGAAATGGGGAACCTGTCCAGATTGTGAGACCGGAAAATCACAAGGGCAAGGAAAGGAATGGCAAGTTTGCAGGCTGTTTCACTTGCGGGGGACCGCACTTGAAGAGGGACTATCCGATGCAGTCTAAGGTAAATTTGATACTAGCTGCGGAGGGGCAGGAACAAGTGGCGGGGGCAAATGTCACACTGGCGCATACGGGAGCATTGCCAGGAGGGGTGTTTCGGAACGACCCCTTGGAGTTCATAAATTAGGACGGCTCGACGAGGACGTCGATTTCAAAAGGTGCGGGTGGTTTGTTAGACCCCTAACTTTTGTCATCGGACATTGGCACGGCATTGGCAAGGATTGGGGCATGATGGCCTTGTCATTGGCCTATGTGCGGGCAAAACGATCATGCGGGTCGATGGGCTGTGATGAACAAGTAGTGGCCAAGGCCTTGGCATGGGCAAGGTGTGCTTGGGACAGGCTTGGAGAGGCAGCATCGGCAAAGTAGGGCGGCATGGCATGACATGCGCGCCAAAGTCAGTGGGCATGACACCATTGGGTTGTGGCAGCTAAGTACGGGCTAAGCTAAGGCGAAGCGGAAATTCGGGTTAACGGCAAAGGGTTTCAATAGCTAAGACTAGGCTATTGGAAAGGAAATACTAACAATGGAAAGAGGGAAATGAGGCAGACATGAGGGAAGGGAACATGGCACGGACAGGCATGAAACAAGGCCTCCTCCTTCCTCCTCCCCCTCCCTCCTCCTCCTCCTTCTTCATCTTCTCATCCTCCTTCATCTTCTTCTCCTTCTCCTCCTTCTTCTCCTTCTTCTCCTTCTCCTTCTTCTACTTCTTGTCCTCTTCCTTCTCCTTATTCTTCTTGTTCTTGTCCTCCTCCTTCTCCTTCTTCTTGTTCTTCTTCTTGATCTTGTTCTTCTTCTTGTTCTTGTTCTTCTTCTTGTTCTTCTTCTTCTTCTTCTTCTTCTTCTTCTTCTTCTTCTTCTTTTTCTTCTTATTCTTCTTCTTCTTCTCCTCCTCCTCCTCCTCCTTCTCTCCTTCTTCTCCTCCTCCTCCTTCTACTTCTTGTCCTACTCCTCCTCCTTATCTAGTCAGGACATGGCCACGTCTTGACACGTACCATGGCCAAGTCCTAACACGTCCTGACACGTACCATGACCATACCCTGCCATGTTCTGTGCGTCCTTACACGTACCATGGCCATGGCCTGACACGTTCTGACACGTACCATGACCATATCCTGCCATGTCCTGCGACGTCCTTACACGTACCATGGCCATGGCCTGACACGTCATGACACGTACCATGATCATATCCTGCCCTGTCCTGCGACGTCCCGAATCGTGCCATGGCCACGTCCTGACGCGTCCTGACACGTACCATGGCCACGTCCTGACGCGTCCTTACACGTACCATGGCTATATCCTTCCATGTCCTGCAACGTCCTGACTCGAAACATGACCACGTCCTGCCACGTCCTGACGCATGCCATGGCCATGTCCTGCGACGTCCTTACTCGTGCCATGGCCATGCCCTGCCACGTCCTGACGCGTGCCATTGCCATGTACGGACGCGTCCTGACACGTACCACGGCCATATCCTACCATGTTCTGCGACGTCCTGACTCGTGCCATGGCCACGCCCTGCCATGTCCTGACGCGTCCAGACACGTGCCACGACCATGTCCTGACACGTCCTGCGACGACCCAACTCGTGCCATGGCCACACCCTGCCATGTCCTGCGACGTCCCGACTCGTGCCATGGCCACGCCCTACCATGTCCTGCGACGTCCTGACTTGTGCTATGGCCACACCCTGCCATGTCCTGACGCATCCTGACACGTGACATGGTCATGTCCTGATGCGTCCTGACACGTGCCATGTCCTGCGACGTCCCGACTCGTGCCATGGCCACGCCCTGCCATGTCCTGACGCATCCTGACACGTGCCACGGCATGTCCTGATGCATCTTGACACATGCCATGGCCATGTCCTGACGCGTCCTGCGACGTCCTGACTCTTGCCATGGCCACGCCCTGCCATGTCCTGCGACGTCATGAGTCATGCCATGGCCACGCCCTGCTACGTACTGCGTGCCATGGCCATGTCCTGTGACGTCCTGACTCGTGCCATGGCCATGCCCTGCTGCGTCATGACACGTGACATGGCCACGCCCTGCCATGTCCTGACGCATCCTGACACGTGCCATGGCATGTCCTGATACGTCCTGATACATGCCATGGCCATGTCCTGACGCGTCCTGCGATGTCCAGACTCATGCCATGGCCACGCCCTGCCATGTCCTGACGCGTCCTGACACGTGCCATGGTATGTCCTGATACGTCCTGACACATGCCATGGCCATGTCCTGACGCGTCCTACGACGTCTTGACTCTTGCCATGGCCACGCCCTGCCATATCTTGCGACGTCATGAGTCACGCCAAGGCCACGCCCTGCCATGTCCTGACGTGTCCTGACACGTGCCACTGCCATGTCCTGACGCGTCCTGACACGTGCCATGGCCATGTCCTTACTCGTCCTGCAACGTCCTAACTCATGCCATGGCCATGTCCTGACACGCGTCGACTCGGCGTCGCCCGACGCTACCGCTCGAACCACCCCGACTTTTCACCGCCGCCGCCAAAAACCACCGACATCATTGTGCTTGACATGTTTCTAAGCAATGGTTAGCAATAGACGTGGTGCGACGTGGTGTGGCTTGGAGCGACGTAGTGCGATGTCGTGCCATGGCCACGTCTTGACACGTACCATGGCCAAGTCCTGACACGTCCTGACACGTACCATGACCATACCCTGCCATGTCCTGTGCGTCCTTACACGTACCATGGCTATGGCCTGACACGTCCTGACACGTACCATGACCATATCCTGCCATGTCCTGCGACATCCTTACACGTACCATGGCCATGGCCTGACACGTCATGACACGTACCATGATCATATCCTGCCCTATCCTGCGACGTCCTGAATCGTGCCATGGCCACTTCCTGACGCGTCCCGACACGTACCATGGCCACGTCCTGACACGTACCATGGCCATATCCTGCCATGTCGTGCGACGTCCTGACTCGTGCCATGGCCATGGCCTAACTTGTCATGACACATACTATGATCTTATCCTGCCCTGTCCTGCGACGTCCTGAATCGTGCCATGGCCACGTCCTGACGTGTCCTGACACGTACCATGGCCGCGTCCTGACACGTACCATGGCCATATCCTGCCATGTCCTGTGACGTCCTGACTCGTGCCATGACCACGCCCTGCCACGTTCTAATGCTTACCATGGCCATGTCCTGCAACGTCCTGAGTCATGCCATGGCCACACCCTACCACGTCCTGACGCGTGCAATGGCCATGTCCGGACGCGTCCTGACACGTACCATGGCCATATCCTTCCATGTCCTGTGACGTCGTGACTCGTGCCATGGCCACGCCCAGCCATGTCCTGACGCGTCCTGACCGTCCCATGGCCATATCTTGACACGTCTTGCAACGTCGCAACTCGTGCCATGGCCACGCTCTGCCATGTCCTGCGACGTCCCGACTCGTGCCATGGCCACGCCCTGCCATGTCCTGCGGCGTCCCGACTCGTGCCATGGCTACGCCCTACCATGTCCTGACGCGTCTTGACATGTGCCATGGCCATGTCCTGATGCGTCCTGACACGTGCCATGGCCACACCGTGCCATGTCCTGCGACGTCCCAACTCGTGCCATGGCCACGCCCTGCCATGTCCTGACGCGTCGTGACACGTGCCATGGCAAGTCCTGATGCGTCCTGACACGTTCCATGGCCATGTCCTGACGCGTCCTGCGACGTCCTGACTCTTGCCATGAAATAAGAATGCCCCCGACTGTCCCTGTTAATTATTACTCTGATCCCGAAGGCCAACGTAATTGGAGCGAAATCCTATAATGTTATCCCATGCTAATGTATACAGAGCGTAGGCTTGCTTTGAGCACTGTAATTTCTTCAAAGTAACAGTGCCGGAGGCACGACCCGGCCAATTAAGGCCAGGAGCGCATCGGCAGTAGAAGGGATGAGACGACCAGTGCACACCAAAGGCGGACCGGCCGGCCCATCCCAAAGTCCAACTACGAGCTTTTTAACTGCAACAACTTAAATATATGCTATTGGAGCTGGAATTACCGCGACTGCTGGCACCAGACTTGCCCTCCAATGGATCCTCGTTATGGGATTTAGATTGTACTCATTCCAATTACCAGACTCATAAAGCTCAGTATTGTTATTTATTGTCACTACCTCCCTGTGTCAGGATTGGGTAATTTGTGCGCCTGCTTCCTTCCTTGGATGTGGTAGCCGTTTCTCAGGCTCCCTCTTCGGAATCGAACCCTAATTCTCCGTCACCCGTCACCACCATGGTAGGCCATTATCCTACCATCAAAAGTTGATAGGGCAGAAATTTGAAATATGCGTCGCCGGCACGATTGCCGTGCGATCTGTCGAGTTATCATGAATCATCGCAGCAACGGGCAGAGCCCGCGTCGACCTTTTATCTAATAAATGCATCCCTTCCAGGAGTCGGGGTTTGTTTCACATATTAGCTCTAGAATTACTACGGTTATCCGAGTAGTAGATACCATCACACAAACTATAACTGATTTAATGAGCCATTTGCAGTTTCACAGTTTGAATTTGTTCATACATACAAATGCATGGCTTAATCTTTGAGACAAGCATATGACTACTGGCAGGATCAACCAGGTAGCATTCCTCATTGACGCCGGTGTCGCATGAGCGTGGCCGACCCAAAAGGGCACGGCCAAGTCCAAGGCGAGCACGACCGTCATTCGTAAGGAGCATTCTTTAGGGAGATAGAAGCCAATGAAGGCCCCCTGTCCAACATTAGGGCTCCAATCTCTAAGTTTAGCGCAATTGCTCTTTAGCCAACATTAGGGATCTAATGCTTCAGTTGAGCATTTTTACCTTTAGCCTACATTAGGGCTCAATTCCCTAAGTTGAGCGTTGCTCCCATTAGCCAATATTAGTACTCCAATCTTTGAGTTGAGCGTTTTTTCCCTAGCCAATAGTAGGGCTCCAATCCTTGAGTTGAACGTTCTTCCCTTTAGCTATTATTAGGGCTCCAATCCCTAAGTTGAGCGATTTTCTTTTAGACGACATTGAGGCTCTAATCCCTTAGTTGAGTGATTTTTCTTAGCCGACTTTAAGGCTCCAAACCCTGATTTGAGCGTTTTTACCTTTAGCCAACACTAGGGCTCGAATCATTGAGTAGAGCATTTCCACATTAGCCAACATTAGGGCTCCAATACCTGAGTTGAGCATTTTTCTTTTGAGCCAACATTAGGATTCCAATCCCTGAGTTGAGCGTTTTTCCTTAGCCTACATGGGGTTCCATTCCCTAAGTTGAGCGTTTTTCCTTAGCCAACATTAGGTCTCCAATCCCTGAGTTGAGCGTTTTTTCTTTAGCTAACATTAGGGCTCAAATCCCTGAGTTGAGCATTTTTTCTTAGCCAACATTAGCGCTCCAATTCCTGAGTTTAGCGTTTTCCCTTTAGCCACATTAGGGCTCCAATCCCTGAGCTGAGTGTTTTCCTTTTAGCCAACATTAGGGCTCTAATACCTTAGTTGAACGTGATTCCTCTTTAGCAAATATTAGGGCTCAAATCCCTACCTTGAGCCTCTTTCCGTTTAGCCAACACTAGGGATCAAATCCCTAAGTTGAGCATTTTCCCATTAGCCGACATTAGGGCTCCAATCTTTGAACTGGGTGTTTTTATTTTAGCCAACATTAGATCTCCCATCCGTGAGTTGAGCGTGATTCTCCTTTAGCCAATATTAGGGCTCTAATCCCTAAGTTGAGCGTTTTTCCCTTTAACAAAACCTAGGGCTCCAATCCCAAAGTTGAGCATTTTCCACTTTAACCAACATTTGGGCTCCAATACCTGAGTTAAGCATTTTTATGTTTATCCAACATTAGGGCTTTCCTCAGCCAACATTTGGCCTCCAATCCCTGAGTTGAGCGTTTTTCCTCAGCCAACATAGGGCTCCAAACCCCGAGTTTAGCATTTTTTCTTTAGCTAACTTTAGGGCTCCAATCCATGTGTTTAGCGTTTTCCCCTTACCATTTATTAGGGCTCCAATCCCTGAGTTGAGCATTTTCCTTAGCCAACATTAGGACTCCAATCCCAAAGTTGAACGTCTTCCTTTGCCGACATTTGGGCTCGAATCCCCATGGTCATTATTTTTCCTTAGCTAACACTAGGGCTCCAATCCCTGTGTTGAGCATTATTCCCCTTTAGCCAGCATTTGGGCTCCAATCTCTAAGTCGAGTGTTTTTTCTTTAGCCAACATTAGGGCTCAAATCCCCAAGTTGAGCTTTTTTCGCTTTAGCCAACAGTAGGGCTCCAATCCATGAGTTGAGCATTTTTTCTTTTAGAAAAACCTAAGGCTCCAATACTTGAGTTGAGAATTTTCCTCTTTAAACAACATTTGGGCTCCAATACCTGAGTTGAGCATTTTTCTGTTTATCCAACATTAGGGCTCCAATCCCTGAACTGAGTGTTTTTCATTTAGCCAACATTAGAGCTCCCATCCGTGAGTTGAGCGTGATTCCCCTTTAGCCAATGTTAGGACTCCAATCCCTAAATCAAGCATTTTTCCCTTTAGCAAAACCTAGCGCTCCAATCCCTGAGTTGAGCATTTTCCACTTTAACCAACATTTGGGCTCCAATACCTGAGTTGAGCATTTTTCTGTTTATCCAACATTAGGCCTCCAATCCCTGAGTTGAGCGTTTTTCTTCAGCCAACATTTGGGCTTCAAATCCCGAGTTTAGCATTTTTTCTTTAGCAAACATTAGGGCTCCGATGCTTGAGTTGAGCGCTTTCCCCTTAGCATTTATTAGGGATCCAATCCCTGAGTCGAGCATTTTCCCCTAGCCAACATTACAGCTCCAATCCCTTAGTTGAGCGTCATCCTTAGCCGACATTTGGGCTCGAATCCCCAAGTTCATTGTTTTCCCTTAGCTAACACTAGGGCTCCAATCCCTGCGTTTATTCCCCTTTAGCCAACATTTGGGCTCCAATCTCTAAGTCGAGCGTTTTTTCCTTAGCCGACATTACGGCTCAAATCCCTGAGCTGAGCTTTTTTCACTTTAGCCAAAAGTAGGGCTCCAATCCATGAGTTGAGAGTTTTCCCTTTAGACGACATTAGGGCTCCAATCCCTGAGTTGAGCGTTTTCCCATTAGCCGACATTAAGGCTCCAATCCTTGAACTGAGTGTTTTTCTTTTAGCCAACATTAGAGCTATCATCCGTGAGTTGAGCGTGATTCTCCTTTAGCCAATATTAGGGCTCTAATCCCTAAGTTGAGCGTTTTTCCCTTTAACAAAACCTAGGGCTCCAATCCCAAAGTTGAGCATTTTCCACTTTAACCAACATTTGGGCTCCAATACCTGAGTTAAGCATTTTTATGTTTATCCAACATTAGGGCTTTCCTCAGCCAACATTTGGCCTCCAATCCCTGAGTTGAGCGTTTTTCCTCAGCCAACATAGGGCTCCAAACCCCGAGTTTAGCATTTTTTCTTTAGCTAACTTTAGGGCTCCAATCCATGTGTTTAGCGTTTTCCCCTTACCATTTATTAGGGCTCCAATCCCTGAGTTGAGCGTTTTCCTTAGCCAACATTAGGACTCCAATCCCAAAGTTGAACGTCTTCCTTTGCCGACATTTGGGCTCGAATCCCCATGGTCATTATTTTTCCTTAGCTAACACTAGGGCTCCAATCCCTGTGTTGAGCATTATTCCCCTTTAGCCAGCATTTGGGCTCCAATCTCTAAGTCGAGTGTTTTTTCTTTAGCCAACATTAGGGCTCAAATCCCCAAGTTGAGCTTTTTTCGCTTTAGCCAACAGTAGGGCTCCAATCCATGAGTTGAGTATTTTTTCTTTTAGAAAAACCTAAGGCTCCAATACTTGAGTTGAGAATTTTCCACTTTAAACAACATTTGGGCTCCAATACCTGAGTTGAGCATTTTTCTGTTTATCCAACATTAGGGCTCCAATCCCTGAACTGAGTGTTTTTCATTTAGCCAACATTAGAGCTCCCATCCGTGAGTTGAGCGTGATTCCCCTTTAGCCAATGTTAGGACTCCAATCCCTAAATCAAGCATTTTTCCCTTTAGCAAAACCTAGGGCTCCAATCCCTGAGTTGAGCATTTTCCACTTTAACCAACATTTGGGCTCCAATACCTGAGTTGAGCATTTTTCTGTTTATCCAACATTAGGCCTCCAATCCCTGAGTTGAGCGTTTTTCTTCAGCCAACATTTGGGCTTCAAATCCCGAGTTTAGCATTTTTTCTTTAGCAAACATTAGGGCTCCGATGCTTGAGTTGAGCGCTTTCCCCTTAGCATTTATTAGGGATCCAATCCCTGAGTCGAGCATTTTCCCCTAGCCAACATTACAGCTCCAATCCCTTAGTTGAGCGTCATCCTTAGCCGACATTTGGGCTCGAATCCCCAAGTTCATTGTTTTCCCTTAGCTAACACTAGGGCTCCAATCCCTGCGTTTATTCCCCTTTAGCCAACATTTGGGCTCCAATCTCTAAGTCGAGCGTTTTTTCCTTAGCCGACATTACGGCTCAAATCCCTGAGCTGAGCTTTTTTCACTTTAGCCAAAAGTAGGGCTCCAATCCATGAGTTGAGAGTTTTCCCTTTAGACGACATTAGGGCTCCAATCCCTGAGTTGAGCGTTTTCCCATTAGCCGACATTAAGGCTCCAATCCTTGAACTGAGTGTTTTTCTTTTAGCCAACATTAGAGCTATCATCCGTGAGTTGAGCGTGATTCCTTTTAGCCAATATTAGGGCTCCAATCCCTAAGTTGTGCGTTTATCCCTTTAGCAAAACCTAGGGCTCCAATCCCTGAGTTGAGCATTTTCCACTTTAACCAACATTTGGCTCCAATACCTTAGTTGAGCATTTTTGTGTTTATCCAACAATAGGGCTCCAATCTCTGAGTTGAGCATTTCTCCTTAGCCAACATTACGCCTCCAATCCCTGAGTTGAGCGTTTTTCCTCAGCCAACATTAGGGCTCCAAACCCCGAGTTTTGCATTTTTTCTTTAGCTAACATTAGGGATCCAATCCCTGTGTTGAGCGTTTTCCCCTTAGCATTGACTAAGGCACCAATCCCTAAAATGAGCGTTTTTACCGTTTGTCAAACTTAGGGCTCAAATCCCTGAGTTGAGCATTTTCCACTTTAACCAACATTTGGGCTCCAATACCTAAGTTGAGCATTTTTTCTCTCTGGCCAACATTAGGTCTCTAATCCCGGAGTTTGAGTGTTTTTCCTTTGCCAATATAAGGGCTCCAATCCCTGAGTTGAGCGCTTTTCCTTAGGCAACTGTAGGGCTCCAAACCCTAAGTTTAGCGTTTTTCTTTAGCTAACATTAGGCTCCTATCCCTGAGTTGAGCGTTTTATTCTTAGCAAATATTAAGGCTCCAATGCCTGAGTTGAGCATTTTCCTTAGATGACATTAGGACTCCTATCCCTAAGTTGAGCATTTTTCCTTATCCTACACTAGGGCTCCAATGCCTGATTTGAGCTTTTTTTTCTTTAGCCAACATTAGGGTTCAATTCCTGAGTTAAGCGTTTCTCCCGTTAGCCAACATTAGGGCTCCATTCCATGAGTTGAGCGTTTTCCCTTTAGCCGGCGTTAGGGCTCCACCAACATTAGGGCTCCAATCCTTGAGTTGAGCGTTTCATCCTCTTTTTAGCAACCATTATGGCTACAATCCCTGAGTTGAGCATTTTCCTTAACTGACATTTGGGCTCTAATTCCCAGGTTGATTGTTTTCCCTTAGCCAACACTTGGGCTATAATCACTGCATTGAGTCTTATTCCTCTTTAGTCAGCATTTAGGCTCCAATCTCCATGTTGAGCGTGTTTTCCTTAGCAAACATTAGGCCTCCAATCCTAGAGTGGAGCTTTTTTTCCTTAGCCAACATTAGGGCTCCAATCATGAGTTGAGCGTTTTTCGCTATAGCCAACATTAGGGCTCCAATCCATGAGTTCAGAGTTTTCCCATTTGCCGACATTAGGGCTCCAATCCTTGAGTTGAGCGTTTTCCTTTTTTTAGCCAACATTAGGGCATTAATCCTTGAGTTGAGCATCTTTTCCATTTAGCCAACATTAGGGCTCAATTGCTTGAGTTGACGTTCTTCCTTTTACCCAATATTAGGTCTCCAATCTTTGAGTTGAGCATTTTTTCCCTAGCCAACATTAGGGCTCCAATACCTGAGTTGAGCGTTTTTCATAGCCGATATTAGGGCTCCAATCCCTAAGTTGATTGTTTTACCTTAGCCAACACTAAGACTCCAATCCCTATGTTGAGCGTGATTCCTCTTTAGCCAACATTTGGGCTCTAATCTCTAAGTCGAGCATATTTTTCCTTAGCTAACATTAGGGCTCCAATCCCTGAGTTGAGCGTTTTTTCCTTTAACCAACATTAGGCCTCTAATCCTTGAGTTTAACTATTTTCCATAGCCAACATTAGGGCTCCAATCACCGAGTTAAGCGTGATTCCTCTTTAGCCAAAGAACCAATCCTTGTGTTGAGCATTTTTCCCTTTAGCCAACATTAGAACTCAATTCCCTGAGTTGAGCGATCTTCCCTTTAGCAAACATTAGGGCCTAATCCCTGAGTTGAGCGTTTTTTTCCCTAGCCAACATAAGGCCTCCAATCCTTGAGTTGAACGTTCTTCTTTTAGCCAACATTAGGGTTTCAATCCCTAGGTTGAGCATTTTTTCTTAGCCAACATTAGGGCTCCAATCCCTAAGTTGAGCGATTTTCCTTCAACCGATATTTGGGTTTCAATCCCTGAGTTGTGCGATATTTCTTAGCGGATATTTGGGCTCCAATCCCTGAGTTGAGCGTTTTCCTTTATCCAACATTAGTGCTTCAATCCCTAGGTTGAGCATTTTTTCTTAGCCAACATTAGGGCTCCAACCCCTGAGCTGCGCGTTTTCCCTTTAGCCGACATTAGGGATCCAATCCTTGAGCTGAGTGTTTTCCTTTTAGTCAACATTGGGGATACAATATGTGAGTTGAACCTGATTCCACGTTAGCAATTATTAGGGCTCCAATCCCTATGTTGAGCATTTTTCCCATTAGCCAAACCTAGGGCTCCAATCCCTGAGTTGAGCATATTCCACTTTAACCAACATTTGGGCTCCAATACATGAGTTGAGCATTTTTCTGTTTTTAGCCGACATTAGGACATCAATCCCTGAATTCAGCGTTTTCTCTTTAGCTAAAATTAAGGCTCCAATCCCTGAGTTGAGAGTTTTCCCCTTAGCAAATATTAGGGCTCCAATCACTGAGTTGAGCGTTTTCCTTAGCCGACATATGGACTCTAATCCCTAAGTTGAGCGTTTTTCCTCAGCTAACACTAGGGCTCCAATGCCTGAGTTGAACATGATTCGTCTTTAGCCAACAATAGGGCTCCAATCCTTGAGTTGAGCTTTGTTTTCTTAGCAAACATTAGAGCTCCAATCCTGGGTTGAGCGTTTCCCCCTTTAGCCAACATTAGGGCCCCAATCCATGAGGTAAGCATTTTCACATTAGCCGACATAAGGGTTCCAATCCCTGAGTTTAGCTTTTCTTCTTTAGCTAACATTAGGGATCCAATCCCTGAGTCGAGTGTTTTCCCCATACCAAATTTTTGGGCTCCAATCCTTGAGTTTAGCATTTTCCTTAACCAACATTAGGACTCCAATACAAAAGTTGGCCACGCCCTACCATGTCTTGACGCGTGCCATGGCCATGCTGGACGCGTCCTGACACGTACCATGGCCATAGCCTGCCATGTCCTGCGACGTCCTAACTCGTGCCATGGCCATAGCCTGCCATGTCCTGAGACGTCCTGACTCATGCCATGGCCACGCCCTGCCATGTCCTGACGCATCCTAACACGTGCCATGGCCATGTCCTGACACGTCCTGCGACGTTACGACTCGTGCCATGGCCATGCCCTGCCATGTTCTGCGACGTCCCGACTCGTGCCATGGCCACGCCCTGCAATGTCCTGACACGTCCTGACACGTGCCATGGCCATGGCCATGTCCTGATGCGTCCTGACTCATGCAATGGCTATGTTCTGATGCGTCCTGACACGTGCCATGGCCATGTCCTGACGCGTCCTACGACGTCCTGACTCTTGCCATGGCCACGCCCTACCATGTACTGCGACGTCATGAGTCATGCCATGGGCACGCTCTACCATTTCCTGACGTGTCCTAACACGAGCCACTACCATGCCCTGACGCGTCCTGACACGTGCCATGGCCATGTCCTGACTCGTCCTGCGACGTCCTGACTCATGCCATGGCCCTGTCCTTACACGTGTCGCCCGGCCGTCGCCCGACGCTACTGCTTGAACCACCCTGAGTTTCCACCACCGTCGCCAACGTCCACCAACATCATTGCGCTTGCCATGTTTCTAAGCATTGGATAGAATTAGACGTGGTGCGACGTGGTGCGGCTTGGAGCGACGTAGTGAGATGTCGTGCCATGGTCACGTCCTGACACTTACCATGGCCATGTCCTGACACGTCCTGACACGTACTATGACCATATCCTGCCATGTCCTGCGACGTCCTGTCACGTACCATGGCCATGGACTGACACGTCTTGACACGTACCATGACTTTATCCTGCCATGTCATGCGACGTCCTGACACGTTCTATGGCAATGGCCTGACACGTCATGACACGTACCATAACCATATCTTGCCATGTCCTGCGACGTCCTAAATCGTGCCATGGCCACGTCCTGACGCGTCCTGACACGTACCATGACCATATCCTGCCATGTCCTGTGACGTCCTGACTCATGCCATGACCACGCCCTACCACGTCCTGAAGCCTGCCATGGCCATGTCCTGCGACGTCCTGACTTGTGCTATGGCCACGCCCTGCCACGTCCTGACGCGTGCCATGGCCATGTCTGGACGCGTCTTGACATGCACCATGGCCATAGCCTGCCATGTCCTGCGACATCCTGACTCGTGCCATGGCCATTGCCTGCCATGTCCTGCGACGTCCTGACTCGTGCCATGGCCATGTCTTGACGTGTACGTACCATGGCCAAGTCCTGACACGTCCTGGTACGTACCATGACTATTCCCTGCCATGTCCTACGCGTCCCTACATGTACCATGGCCATGGCCAGATACGTCCTGACACGTACCATGACCATATCCTGCCATGTTCTGCGACGCCCTTACACGTACCATGGCAATGGCCTGACACGTCATGACACGTACCATGATCATATCCTGCCATGTCTTGCGACGTCCTGAATCGTGCCATGGCCATGTCTTGAGGCGTCCTGACACGTACCATGGCCACGTCCTGACGCGTCCTGACACGTACCATGGCGATATCCTGCCATGTCCTGCGACATCCTGACTCGTGCCATGACTACGCCCTGCTACGTCCTGGGGCGTGCCATGGCCATGTCCTGTGACGTCCTGACTCGTGCCCTGGCCACGCCCTCCCATGTCCTGCGACGTCCCGACTCGTGCCATTACCACGCCCTGCCATGTCCTGACGCGTCCTAACATGTGCCATGGCATACCGTGATGCGTGCTGACACATGCTATGGCCATGTCCTGATGCATCCTGACACGTGCCATGGCCTTGTCCTGACGCGTCCTGCGACGTCCTGACTCTTGCAATGGCCACGCCCTGCCATGTCCTGCGACGTCATGAGTCCTGCCATGGCCACGCCCTGCCATGTCCGGACGCGTCCTGACATGTGCCATAGCCCTGTCTTGACTCGTCCTGCGACATCCTGACTCGTGCCATGGCCATGTCCTGACACGTGTCGACCGGCCGTCGCCCGATGCTACCGCTCAAACCACCCTGACTTCAACCACCGCCGCCAACGACCACCAACATCACTACGCTTGACATGTTTCTTAGCATAGGTTAGAATTAGACGTGGTGCGACGTCGTGCGTCTTGGAGCGACATAGTGCGATGTCGTGCCATGGCCACGTCATGACACGTTCCATGGCCATGTCCTGACACGTCCTGACACGTACCATGACCATATCCTGCCATGTCCTGCGACGTCCTGTCACGTACCATGGACATAGCCTGACACGTCCTGACACGTACCATGACCATATCCTGCCATGTCCTGCGACGTCCTGACCCGTACCATGGCCATGGCCTGACACGTCATGACACGTACCATGATCATATCCTGCCATGTCTTGCGACGTCCTGAATCGTGCCATGGCAACGTCCTGACGCGTCCTGACACGTACCATGGCCACGCCCTCACGCGTCCTGACACGTACCATGGCCATATCCTGCCATGTCCTGCGACATCCTGACTCATGCCATGACCACGCCCTGCTACGTCTTGACGCGTGCCATGGCCATGTATGTGAGGTCCTGACTCGTGCCATGGCCACGGCCTGCCACGTCCTGACGCGTGCCATGGCCATGTCCGGACACGTCCAGCGACGTCCCGACTCGTGCCATGGCCATGTCCTTTGACGTCCTTACTCGTGCCATGGCCACGCCCTGCCATGTCCTGCGACGTCCCGACTCGTGCCATGGCCACGCCCTGCCATGTCCATACGCGTCCTGACACATGCCATGGCCATGTCCTGATGCGTCCTGACTCATGCAATGGCCATGTTCTGATGCGTTCTGACACGTCCATGGCCATGTCCTGACGCGTCCTACGACGTCCTGACTCTTGCCAAGGCCATGCATTACCATGTACTGCGACGTCATGAGTCATGCCATGGGCACGCCCTGCCATGTCTAGACGTGTCCTAACACGAGCCACTACCATGTCCTGACGCGTCCTGACACGTGCCATGGCCATGTCCTGACTCGTCCTGCGACGTCTTGACACGTGCCATGGCCATGTCGTGACACGTGTCGCCCGGCCGTCGCCCGATGCTACTGCTCGAACCACCCTGAGTTTCCACCACCGTCGCCAACATCCACCAACATCATTGCGCTTGCCATGTTTCTAAGCATTGGTTAGAATTAGATGTGGTGCGACGTGGTGCGGCTTGGAGCGACGTAGTGTGATGTCGTGCCATGGCCATGTCCGGACACGTCTTGCAACGTACCGACTCGTGCCATGGCCATATCCAGTGACGTCCTGACTCGTGCCATGGCCACGCCGTGCAATGTCATGCGACGTCCTGACTCGTGCCATGGCCACGCCCTGCCATGTCCTGACGCGTCCTGACACGTGCCATGGCCATGTCCTGATGCGCCCTGACTCATGCGATGGCCAGGTCCTGATGCGTCCTGACACGTGCCATGGCCATGTCCTGACGCGTCCTACGACGTCCTGACTCTTGCCATGGCCACGCCCTGCCATGTACTATGACGTCATGAGTCATGCCATGGGCACGCCCTGCCATGTCCTGGCGTGTCCTAACACGTGCCACTACCATGTCCTGACGCGTCCTGACACGTGCCATGGCCATGTCCTGACACGTTCGCGAAATTACGACTCGTGCCATGGCCACGCCCTGCCATGTTCTGCGACGTCCCGACTCGTGCCATGGCCACGCCCTGCCATGTTCTGCTACGTCCCGACTCGTGCCATGGCCACACCCTGCCATGTCCTGACGCGTCCTAACACGTGCCATGGCCATGTCATGATGCGTCCTGACACGTGCCATGGCCACGCCCTGCCGTGTCCTGCGACGTCCCGACTCGTGCCATCACCACGCCCTGCCATGTCTTGACGCGTCCTGACACGTGCCATGGCATCTCCTGATGCGTCCTGACACATGCCATGGCCATGTCCTGATGCGTCCTGACACGTGCCATGGCCATGTCCTGACGCGTCCTGTGACGTCCTTACTCCTGCCATGGCCACGCCCTGCCATGTCCTGCGACGTCATGAGTCCTGCCATTGCCACGCTCTGCCATGTCCTGACACGTGCCACTGCCATGTCCTGACGCGTCCTGACTCGTGCCATGGTCATGTCCTGACACGTCCGGCGATGTCCCGAATCGTGCCATGGCCATGCCCTGCCATGTCCTGACGCGTCCTGACACGTTGCATGACCATGTGCTGATTTGTCCTGACACGTGCCATGGCCACGCCCTACCATGTCCTGCGACGTCCCGACTCGTGCCATGGCCACGCCCTTCCATGTCCTGACGCGTCCTGACACGTGCCATGGCCATGTCCTGATGCGTCCTGACACATGCCATGGATATGTCCTGATGCGTCCTGACACATGCCATGGCTATGTTCTGACGCGTCTTGCGACGTCCTGACTCTTGCCATGGCCACGCCCTGCCTTTTCCTGCGACGTGATGAGTCATGCCATGGCCATGCCCTGCCATGTCCTGACGTGTCCTGACACGTGCCACTGCCATGTCCTGACGCGTCCTGACACGTGCCATGGCCATGTCCTGACTCGTCCTGCGACGTCCTGACTCGTGCCATGGTCATGTCCTGACAAGTGTCGAACGGCCGTCAGCCGACGCTACCGCTCGAACCACCTAGAAATTCCACCACCGCTGCCAACAACCACAAACATCATTGCGCTTGACATGTTTCTAAGCATTGGTTTGAAATAGACGTGGAGCGACGTGGTGCGGCTTGGAGCGTCGTAGTGCGATGTCGTGCCATAGCCACGTCTTGACACGTACCATGGCCACGTCGTGACGCGTCCTGACACGCACCATGGCCACACCCAAACACGTCCTGACACGTACCATGGCCATATCCTGCCATGTACTGCGACATCCTGACTCGTGCCATGACCACGCCCTGCTACGTCCTGACGCGTGCCATGGCCATGTCCTGTGAAGTTCTGACTCGTGCCACGGCCACGGCCTGCCACGTTCTGACGCGTGCCATGGCCATGTCCGGACACGTCCTGCGACGTCCCGACTCGTGCCATGGCCATGTCCTGTGACGTCCTGACTCGTACCATGGCCACGCCCTGCCATGTCCTGCGACATCCCGACTTGTGCCATGGCGACGCCCTGCCATGTCCTGATGCGTCCTGACACGTGCCATGGCCATGGCCATGTCCTGATGCGTCCTGACTCATGCAATGGCTATGTTCTGATGCGTCCTGACACGTGCCATGGCCATGTACTGACGCGTCCTACGACGTCCTGACTCTTGCCATGGCCACGCCCTACCATGTAATGCGACGTCATGAGTCATGTCATGGGCACGCTCTACCATTTCCTGACGTGTCCTAACACGAGCCACTACCATGCCCTGACGCGTCCTGACACGTGCCATGGCCATGTCCTGACTCGTCCTGTGACGTCCTGACTCATGCCATGGCCATGTCCTTACACGTGTCGCCCGGCCGTCGCCCGACGCTACTGCTCGAACCACCCTAAGTTTCCACCACCGTCGCCAACGTCCACCAACATCATTGCGCTTGCCATGTTTCTAAGCATTGGATAGAATTAGACGTGGTGCGAAGTGGAGCGGCTTGGAGCGACGTAGTGCGATGTCGTGCCATGGTCACGTCCTGACACATACCATGGCCATGTCCTGACACGTCCTGACACGTACTATGACCATATCCTGCCATGTCCTGCGACGTCCTGTCACGTACCATGGCCATGGACTGACACATCTTGACACGTACCATGACCTTATCCTGCCATGTCCTGCGACGTCCTGACACGTTCTATGGCAATGGCCTGACACGTCATGACACGTACCATAACCATATCTTGCCATGTCCTGCGACGTCCTAAATCGTGCCATGGCCACGTCCTGACGCGTCCATACACGTACCATGACCATATCCTGCCATGTCCTATGACGTCCTGACTCATGCCATGACCACGCCCTGCCACGTCCTGAAGCCTGCCATGGCCATGTCCTGCAACGTCCTGACTTGTGCTATGGCCATGCCCTGCCACGTCCTGACGCGTGCCATGGCCATGTCTGGACGCGTCTTGACATGCACCATGGCCATAGCCTGCCATGTTCTGCGACGTCCTGACTCATGCCAAGGCAACGCCCTGCCATGTCCTGACACGTCCTGCCACGTGCCATGGCCATGTCTTGACGTGTACGTACCATGGCCAAGTCCTGACACGTCCTGATACGTACCATGACTATCCCCTGCCATGTCCTACGCGTCCCTACATGTACCATGGCCATGGCCAGACACGTCCTAACACATACCATGACCATATCCTTCCATGTTCTGCGACGTCCTTACACGTACCATGGCCATGGCCTGACACGTCATGACACGTACCATTATCATATCCTTCCATGTCTTGCGACGTCCTGAATCGTGCCATGGCCATGTCTTGACGCGTCCTGACACGTACCATGGCCACGTCCTGACGCGTCCTGACACGTGCCATGGCCATATCCTGCCATGTCCTGCGACATCCTGACTCGTGCCATGACTACGCCCTGCTACGTCGTGACGCGTGCCATGGCCATGTCCTGTGACGTCCTGACTCGTGCCATCACCACGCCCTGCCATGTCCTGTGACGTCCTGACTCGTGCCATCACCACGCCCTGCCATGTCCTGACGCGTCCTAACACGTGCCATGGCATACCGTGATGCGTGCTGACACATGCCATGGCCATGTCCTGATGCGTCCTGACACGTGCCATGGCCTTGTCCTGACGCGTCCTGCGACGTCCTGACTCTTGCCATGGCCACGCCCTGCCATGTCCTGCGACGTCATGAGTCCTGCCATGGCCACGCCCTGCCATGTCTGGACGCGTCCTGACACGTGCCATAGCCCTGTCTTGACTCGTCCTGCGACATCCTGACTCGTGCCATGGCCATGTCTTGACACGTGTCGACCGGCCGTCGCCCGATGCTACCGCTCAAACCACCCTGACTTCAACCACCGCCGCCAACGACCACCAACATCACTGCGCTTGACATGTTTCTTAGCATAGGTTAGAATTAGACGTGGTGCGACGTGGTGCGTCTTGGAGCGACATAGTGCGATGTCGTGCCATGGCCACGTCATGACACGTTCCATGGCCATGTCCCGACACGTCCTGACACGTACCATGACCATATCCTGCCATGTCCTGCGACGTCCTGTCACGTACCATGGACATGGCCTGACACGTCCTGACACGTACCATGACCATATCCTGCCATGTCCTACGACGTCCTGACCCGTACCATGGCCATGGCCTGACACGTCATGACACGTACCATGATCATATCCTGCCATGTCTTGCGACGTCCTGAATCGTGCCATGGCCACGTCTTGACGCGTCCTGACACGTACCATGGCCACGCCCTCACGCGTCCTGACACGTACCATGGCCATGTCCTGAGACATCCTGACTCATGCCATGACCACGCCCTGCTACGTCTTGACGCGTGCCATGGCCATGTCTGTGAGGTCCTGACTCGTGCCATGGCCACGGCCTGCCACGTCCTGACGCGTGCCATGGCCATGTCCGGACATGTCCAGCGACATCCCGACTCGTGCCATGGCCATGTCCTTTGACGTCCTTACTCGTGCCATGGCCACGCCCTGCCATGTCCTGCGACGTCCCGACTCGTGCCATGGCCACGCCCTGCCATGTCCTTACGCGTCCTGACACATGCCATGGCCATGTCCTGATGCGTCCTGACTCATGCAATGGCCATGTTCTGATGCGTCCTGACACGTCCATGGCCATGTCCTGACGCGTCCTACGACGTCCTGAATCTTGCCAAGGCCATGCATTACCAGGTACTGTGACGTCATGAGTCATGCCATGGGCACGCCCTGCCATGTCTAGAAGTGTCCTAACACGAGCCACTACCATGTCCTGACGCGTCCTGACACGTGCCATGGCCATGTCCTGACTCGTCCTGCGACGTCTTGACTCGTGCCATGGCCATGTCGTGACACGTGTCGCCCGGCCGTCGCCCGACGCTACTGCTCGAACCACCTTGAGTTTCTAAGCATTAGTTAGAATTAGACGTGGTGCGACGTGGTGCGGTTTGGAGCGACGTAGTGCGATGTCGTGCCATGTTCATGTCCGGACACGTCTTGCGACGTCCCGACGCGTGCCATGGCCATATCCGGTGACGTCCTGACTCGTGCCATGGCCACGCTGTGCAATGTCCTGCGACGTCCTAACTCGTGCCATGGCCACGCCCTGCCTGTCCTGACGCGTCCTGACACGTGCCATGGCCATGTCCTGATGCGTCCTGACTCATGCGATGGCCACGTCCTGATGCGTCCTGACACGTGCCATGGCCATGTCCTGACGTGTCCTACGACGTCCTGACTCTTGCCATGGCCACGCCCTGCCATGTACAATGACGTCATGAGTCATGCCATGGGCACGCCCTGCCATGTCCTGGCGTGTCCTAACACGTGCCACTACCATGTGCTGACGCGTCCTGACACGTTCGCGATGTTACTACTCGTGCCATGGCCACGCCCTGCCATGTTCTGCGACGTCCCGACTCGTGCCATGGCCACGCCCTGCCATGTTCTGCTACGTCCCGACTCGTGCCATGGCCACGCCCTGCCATGTCCTGACGCGTCCTAACACGTGCCATGGCCATGTCCTGATGCATCCTGACACGTGCCATGGCCACGCCCTGCCGTGTCCTGCGACGTCCCGACTCGTGCCATCACCACGCCCTGCCATGTCCTGACGCGTCCTGACACGTGCCATGGCATCTCCTGATGCGTCCTGACACATGCCATGGCCATGTCCTGATGCGTCCTGACACGTGCCATGGCCATGTCCTGACGCGTCATGTGACGTCCTTACTCTTGCCATGGCCACGCCCTGCCATGTCCTGCGACGTCATGAGTCCTGCCATTGCCACGCTCTGCCATGTCCTGACGTGTCCTGACACGTGCCACTGCCATGTCCTGATGCGTCCTGACTCGTGCCATGGCCATGTCCTGATGCGTCCTGACACGTGCCATGGCCACGCCCTGCCGTGTTCTGCGACGTCCGAACTCATGCCATCGCCACGCCCAGCCATGTCCTGACGCGTCCTGACACGTGCCATGGCATGTCCTGATGCGTCCTGACACATGCCATGGCCATGTCCTGATGCATCCTGACACGTGCCATGGCCATGTCCTGACGCGTCATGCGACGTCCTAACTTTTGCCATGGACACGCCCTGCCATGTCCTGCGACGTCATGAGTCCTGCCATGGCCACGCCTTGCCATGTCCTGACGTGTCCTGACACGTGCCACTCCCATGTCCAAACGCGTCCTGACTCATGCCATGGCCATGTCCTGACTCGTCCTGCGACGTCCTGGCTCGTGCCATGGCCATGTCCTGACTCGTCCTACGACTTCCTGACTCGTGCCATGGCCATGTCTTGACACGTGTCGACCAGCCATCGCCCGACGCTACCGCTCAAACTACCCTGACTTTCCACCACCGCCGTCAACGACCACCAACATCATTGCGCTTGACATGTTTCTAAGCATTCGTTAGAATTAGACGTGGTGCGACATGGTGCGGCTTGGAGCAACGTAGTGCAATGTCGTGCCATGGCCACATCTTGACACGTGCCATGGCCAAGTCCTGACACGTCCTGACACGTACCGTGACCAGATGTCGTGCCATGGCCACGTCTTGACACGTACCACGGCCAAGTCCTGACACGTCCTAACACGTACCATGACCATACCCTGCCATGTCCTACGCGTCCTTACACGTACCATGGCCATGGCCAGCCACGTCCTGACACGAACCATGACCATATCCTGCCATGTCCTGCGACGTCCTTACACGTACAATGGCCATGGCCTGACACGTCATGACACGTACCATGATCATATCCGGCCATGTCTTGCGACGTCCTGAATCGTGCCATGGCCACGTCCTGACGCATCCTGACACGTACCATTGCCACGCGCTGACGCGTCCTGACACGTACCAAGGCCATATCCTGCCATGTCCTGCGACATCCTGACTCATGCCATGACCACGCCCTGCTACATCCTGACGCGTGCCATGGCCATGTTCGGACACGTCCTGCGACGTCCCGACTCGTGCCATGGCCATGTCCGGTTACGTCCTGACTCGTGCCATGGCCACGCCCTGCAATGTCCTGCGACGTCCCGACTCGTGCCATGGCCACGCCCTGCCATGTCCTGACGCGTCCTGACACGTGCCATGGCAATGTCCTGATGCGTCCTGACTCATGCAATGGCCATGTCATGATGCGTCCTGACACGTGCCATGGCCATGTCCTGACGCGTCCTACGACGTCCTAACTCTTGCCATGGCCACGCCCTGCCATGTACTGCGATGTCATGAGTCATGCCATGGGCACTCCCTGCCATTTCCTGACGTGTCCTAACACGTGCCACTACCATGTCCTGACGCGTCCTGACACGTGCCATGGCAATGTCCTGACACGTTGGAGACGTTACGACTCGTGCCATGGCCACGACATGCCATGTCCTGCGGCGTCCCGACTCGTGCCATGGCCATGCCCTACCATGTTCTGCGACGTCCCGACTCGTGCCATGGCCACGCACTGCCATGTCCTGACGCGTCCTGACACGTGCCATGGCCATGTCCTGATGCGTCCTGACACGTGCCATGGCCACAATGTGCCGTGTCCTACGAAGTCCCGACTCGTGCGATCGCCATGCCCTGCCATGTCTTGACGCGTCTTGACACGTGCCATGGCATGATCTGATGCGTCCTCACACATGCCATGGCCATGTCCTGATGCGTCCTGACACGTGCCATGGCCATGTCCTGACGCGTCCTGCGACTTCCTTACTCTTGCCATGGCCACGCCCTGCCATGTCTTGCGACGTCATGAGTCCTGCCATGGCTACGCCATGCCATGTCCTGACGTGTCCTGACACGTGCCACTGCCATGTCCTGACGTGTCCTGACACGTGCCATGGCCATGTCCTGACTCGTCTTGCGACGTCCTAACTCGTGCCATGGCCATGTCCTGATGCGTCTTGACACGTGCCATGGCCACGCCCTACCGTGTCCTGCGACGTCCCGACTCGTGCCATCGCCATGCCCTGCCATGTCCTAACGCGTCCTGACACGTTCCATGGCATGTCCTTATGCGTCCTGACACATGCCATGGCCATGTCATGATGCGTCCTGACACGTGCCATGGCCATGTCCTGACGCGGCCTGCGACGTCTTAACTCTTGCCATGGCCACGCCCTGCCATGTCCTACGACGTCATGAGTCCTGCCATGGCCACGCCTTGCCATGTCCTGCCGTGTCCTGACACGTGCCACTGCCATGTCCTGACGCGTTTCTTACACGTGCCATGGCCATGTCCTCACTCGTCCTGCGACGTCTTGACTCATGCCATGGCCATGTTCTGACTCGTCCTGCGACTTCCTAACTCGTGCCATGGACATGTCCTGACACGTGTCGACCAGCCATCACCCGACGCTACCGCTCAATCACCCTGACTTTCCACCACCACCACATGTTTCTAAGCATTGGTTAGAATTAGACGTGGTGCGACGTGGTGCGGCTTGGAGCGACGTAGTGCGATGTCGTGCCATGGCCACTTCTTGACACGTACCATGGCCAAGTCCTGACACGTCCTGACACGTACCATGACCAAATGTCGTGCCATGGCCACGTCCTGACACGAACCATGGCCAAGTCCTGACACTTACCAAGGCCATGGCCTGACACGTCATGACACGTACCATGATCATATCCTTCCATGTCTTGCGACGTCCTGAATCGTGCCATGGCCACGTCCTGATGCGTCCTGACACGTACCATGGCCATGGCCTGACACGTCATGACACGTACCATGATCATATCCTTCCATGTCTTGCGACGTCCTGAATCGTGCCATGGCCACGTCCTGATGCGTCCTGACACGTACCATGGCCACGCCCTGACGCGTCCTGACACGTACCATGGCCATATCCTGCCATGTCCTGCGACATCCTGACTCGTGCCATGACCACGCTCTGCTACATCCTGACGCGTGCCATGGCCATGTCCTGTGAGGTCCTGACTCGTGCCATGGCCACGGTCTGCCACGTCCTGACGCGTGCCATGGCCATGTCCAGACACGTCCAGCGACGTCCCGACTCGTGCCATGGCCATGTCCTTTGACGTCCTGACTCGTGCCATGGCCACGCCCTGCCATGTCCTGCGACGTCCCGACTCGTGCCATGGCCACGCCCTGCCATGTCCTTATGCGTCCTGACACATGCCATGGCCATGTCCTGATGCGTCCTGACTCATGCAATGGCCATGTTCTGATGTGTCTTGACACGTCCATGGCCATGTCCTGACGCGTCCTACGACGTCCTGACTCTTGCCAAGGCCATGCATTACCATGTACTGCGACGTCATGAGTCATGCCATGGGCACGTCCTACCATGTCTAGACGTGTGCTAACACGAGCCACTACCATGTCCTGACGCGTCCTGACACGTTCCATGGCCATGTACTGACTCGTCCTGCAACGTCTTGACTCGTGCCATGGCCATGTGGTGACACATGTCGCCCGGCCATTGCCCGACGCTACTGCTTGAACCACCCTGAGTTTCCACCACCGTCACCAACATCCACCAACATCATTGGGCTTGCCATGTTTCTAAGCATTGGCTAGAATTAGACGTGGTTCGACGTGGTGCGGCTTGGAGCGACGTAGTGCTATGTCATGCCACGGTCACATCCTGACACGTACCATGGCCATGTCCTGACACGTCCTGACACGTACCATGACCATGTCCTGCGACGTCCTGTCACGTACCATGGCCATGGCCTGACACGTCTTGACCCGTACCATGACCTTATCCTGCCATGTCCTGCGACGTCCTGACACATTCTATGGCCATGGCCTGACACGTCATGACACGTACCATAACCATTTCTTGCCATGTCCTGCGACGTCCTAAATTGCGCCATGGCCACGTCCTGACGCGTCCTGACATGTACCATGACCTTATCCTGCCATGTCCTGTGACGTCCTGACTCATGCCATGACCACGCCCTGCCTCGTCCTGACGCGTACCATGGCCATGTCCTGTGACGTCCTGACTTGTGCCATGGCCACGTCCTGACGCGTGCCATGGCCATGTCTGGACGCGTCCTGACATGTACCATGGCCATAGCCTGCCATGTCCTGCGACATCCTTACTCGTGCCATGGCCATAGCCTGCCATTTCCTACAACATCCTGACTCATGCCATGGCAACGCCCTGCCATGTCCTGACGCGTCCTGACACGTGCCATGGCCATGTCTTGACACGTCCTGCGACGTTACGACTCGTGCCATGGCCACGCCCTGCCATGTCCTGCGACGTCCTGACTCGTGCCATGGCCACGCCCTGCCATGTTCTGCGACGTCCCGACTCGTGCCATGGACACGCCCTGCCATGTCCAGACGCGTCCTGACCCGTGCCATGGCCATGTCTTGATCCGTCCTGACTCATGCCGTGGACATGTCCTGATGCGTCCTGACACGTGCCATGGCTATGTGCTGATGCATCCTGCGACGTCCTATCTCTTGCCATGGCCACGCCTTGCCATGTCCTGCGACGTGATGAGTCATGCCATGGCCACGCCCTGCCATGTCCTAACGTGTCCTATCACGTGCCACTGCCATGTCCCGACGCGTCCTGGCACGTGCCATGGCCATGTCCTGACTCGTCCTGCGACGTTCTGACTCGTGCCATGGCCATGTCCTGACAAGTGTCGACCAGACGTCGGTCGATGCTACCGCTCGAACCACCCCGACATTCCACCGCCGCCGCCAACAACCACCAACATCATTGCGCTTGACATGTTACTAAGCATTGGTTAGCAATCGACGTGGTGCGACGTGGTGTGGCTTGGAGCAACGTAGTGCGATGTCGTGCCATGGCCAAGTCCTGACACGTCCTGATACATACCATGACTATACCCTGCCATGTCCTACGCGTCCCTACATGTACCATGGCCATGGCAAAACACGTCGTGACACGTACCATGACCATATCTTGCCATGTCCTGCGACGTCCATACACGTACACGTCATGACACGTACCATGATCATATCCTGCCATGTCTTGTGACGTCCTGAATCGTGCCATGGCCATGTCTTGACGCGTCCTGACACGTACCATGGCCACATCCTGACGCGTCCTGACACGTACCATGGCCATATCCTGCCATGTCCTGCGACATCCTGACTCGTGCCATGACTACGCCCTTCTATGTCCTGACGCATGCCGTGGCCATGTCCTGTGACGTCCTGACTCGTGCCATGGCCACGCTCTCCCATGTCCTGCGACGTCTCGACTCGTGCCATCACCAAGCCCTGCCATGTCCTGACGCGTCCTAACACGTTCCATGGCATACCGTGATGCGTGCTGACACATGCCATGGCCATGTCCTGATGCGTCCTAACACGTGCCATGGCCTTATCCTGACGCGTCCTGCGACGTCCTGACTCATGCCATGGCCACGCCCTGCCATGTCCTGCGACGTCATGAGTCCTGCCATGGCCACGCCCTGCCATGTCCGGACGTGTCCTGACACGTGCCATGGCCCTGTCCTGACTCATCCTGCGACATCCTGACTCGTGCCATGGCCATGTCCTGACACGTGTTGACCGGCCGTAGCCCTAAGCTATGGCTCAAACCACCATGACTTTCCACCACAGCCGCCAACGACCACCAACATCATTGCGCTTGACATGTTTCTTAGCATTGGTTAGAATTAGACGTGGTGCGACGTGGTGCGGCTTGGAGCGACATAGTGCGATGTCGTGCCATGGCCACGTCATGACACGTACCATGGCCATGTCCTGACACGTACCATGACCATATCCTGCCATGTCCTGACGTGTCCTGACATGTGGCATGGCCACGTCCTGATGCCTCCTGACACATGCCATGGCCACGTCCTGCCATGTCCTGCGACGTCCCGACTCGTGCCATGGCCACGCGTCGCCATGTTCTGACGTGTCCGGGCACGTGGCATGGCCACGTCCTGATGCGTCCTGACACGTGCCATGGCCACGCCCTGCCATGTCCTGCGACGTCTTGACACGTGCCATGGCCATGTCCTGATGCGTCCTCACTCATGCCATGGCCATGTCCTGATGCGTCCTGATACGTGCCATGGCCATGTCCAGAGGCGTCCTGCGACGTCCTGACTCTTGCCATGGCCACGCCCTACCATGTACTGCGATGTCATGAGTCATGCCACGGCCACGCCTCGCCCTGTCCTGACGTGTCCTGACACGTGCCACTGCCATGTCCTGACGCGTCCTGACACGTGCCATGGCCAAGTCCGGACTCGTCCTGCGATGTCCTGACTCGTGCCATGGCCATGGCCTGACACGTGTCGTCCGGCCGTCGCCCGACGCTACTGCTCGAACCACCCCGAGTTTCCACCACTGTCGCCAACGACCACCAACATCATTGCGCTTGACATGTTTCTAAGCATTAGTTAGAATTAGACGTGGTGCGACGTGGTTTGGCTTGGAGCGACGTAGTGCGATGTCGTGCCATGGCCACGTCTTGACACATACCATGGCCAAGTCCTCACACGTCCTGACACGTACCAAGACCAGATGTCATGCCATGGCCACGTCTTGACACGTACCATGGCCAAGTCCTGACACGTCCTGACACGTACCATGACCATACCCTGCCATGTCCTACGCGTCCAAACACGTACCATGGCCATGGCCAGACACGTCCTGACACGTACCATGACCATATCCTGCCATGTCCTGCGATGTCCTTACACGTACAATGGCCATGGCCTGACACATCATGACACGTAACATGAGCATATCCTGCCATGTCTTGCGACGTCCTGAATCGTGCCATGGCCATGTCCTGACGCGTCCTGACACGTACCGTGGCCACGCCCTTACGCGTCCTTACACGTACCATGGCCATATCCTGCCATGTCCTGCGACATCCTGACTCATGCCATGACCACGCCCTGCTACGTCCTGACGCGTGCCATGGCCATGTCTGTGAGGTCCTAACTCGTGCCATGGCCACGCCCTGCCATGTCTTGACGCGTGCCATGGCCATGTCCGGACACGTCCTACGACGTCCCGACTCGTGCCATGGCCATGTCCTGTGACGTCCTGACTCGTGCCATGGCCACGCCCTGCCATGTCCTGCGACGTCCCGACTCGTGCCATAGACACGCCCTGCCATATCCCTACGCGTCCTGACACGTGCCATGGCCATGTCCTGATTCGTCCTGACAGGTGCCATGGCCATGCCCTGCCGTGTCCTACGACGTCCCGACTCGTGCCATCGCCACGCCCTGCCATGTCCTGACGCGTCCTGACACGTGCTATGGCATGTCCTGATGCGTCCTGACACATGCCATGGCCGTGTCCTGATGCGTCCTGACACGTGCCATGGACATGTCCTAACGACGTCATGAGTCCTGCGACGTCATGAGTCCTTCCATGGACACGCCCTGCCATGTTCTGACGTGTCCTGACACGTGCCACTGCCATGTCCTGACGCGTCCTGACACGTGCCATGTCCATGTCCTGACTCGTCTTGCGACGTCCTGACTCGTGCCATGGCCATGTCCTGATGCGTCCTGACACGTGCCATGGCCACGCCCTGCCGTATCCTACGACATCCCGACTCGTGCCATCGCCATGCCCTGCCATGTCCTGACGCGTCCTGACACGTGCCATGGCATGTCCTGATGCGTCCTGACACTTGCCATGGCCATGGCCATGTCCTGATGCGTCTTGACACGTGCCATGGCCATGTCCTGACGCGTCCTGCGACGTCCTAACTCTTTCCATGGCCTTGCCCTGCCATGTCCTACGACGTCATGAGTCCTGCCATGGCCACGCCTTGCCATGTCCTGACGTGGCCTGACACGTGCCACTGCCATGTCCTGACGCGTCCTCACATGTGCCATGGCCAAGTCCTGACTCGTCTAGCGACGTCCTGACTCGTGCCATGGCCATGTCGTGGCTTGTCCTGCGACTTCCTGACTCATGCCATGGCCATGTCCTGACACGTGTTGACCAGCAGTCGCCCAACGCTACCGCTCAAACCACCCTGACTTTCCACCACCACCACCAACGACCACTAACATCATTGCGCTTGACATGTTTCTAAGCATTAGTTAGAATTAGACATGGTGCGACGTGGTGCGGCTTGGAGCGACACGTACCGTGACCAAATGTCGTGCCATGGCCACGTCTTGACACGTACCATGGCCAAGTCCTGACACGTCCTAACACGTACCATGACCATACCTTGCCATGTCGTACGCGTCCTTACACGTACCATGGCCATGGCCAGACACGTCCTGACACGTACCATGACCATATCCTGCCATGTCCTGCGACGTCCTTACACGTACAATGGCCATGGCCTGACACGTCATGACACGTACCATGATCATATCCTGCCATGTCTTGCGACGTCCTGAATCGTGCCATGGCCACGTCCTGACGCGTCCTGACACGTACTATGGCCACGCCCTGACGCGTCCTGACACGTACCATGGCCATATCCTGCCATGTCATGCGACATCGTGACTCATGCCATGACCACGCTCTGCTACGTCCTGACGCGTGCCATGGCCATGTCTGTGAGGTCCTCACTCGTGCCATGGCCACGCCCTGCCACGTCCTGACACATGCCATGGCCATGTCCGGACACGTCCTGCGACGTCCCGACTCGTGCCATGACCATGTCCGATGACGTCCTGACTCGTGCCATGGCCACGCCCTGCCATGTCCTGCGACGTCCCGACTCGTGCCATGGCCACGCCCTGCCATGTCCTGACGCGTCCTGACACGTGCCATGGCCATGTCCTGATGCGTCCTGACTCATGCAATGGCCATGTCCTGATGCGTCCTGACACGTGCCATGGCCATATCCTGACGCGTCCTACGACGTCCTGACTCTTGCCATGGCCACACCCTGCCATATACTGCAACGTCATGAGTCATGCCATGGGCACGCCCTGCCATGTCCTGGCGTGTCCTAACTCGTGCCACTACCATGTCCTGACGCGTCCTGACACGTGCCATGGCCATGTCCTGACACGTTGGCGACGTTATGACTCGTGCCATTGCCACGCCCTGCCATGTCTTGCAATGTCCCGACTCGTGCCATGGCCACGCCCTTCCATGTTCTGCGACGTCCCGACTCGTGCCATGGCCACGCCCTGCCATGTCCTGACGCGTCCTGACACGTGCCATGGCCATGTCCTGATGCATCCTGACACGTGCCATTGCCATGCCCTGCCGTGCCCTGCAACGTCCCGACTCGTGCCATCGCCATGCCCTGCCATGTCCTGACGCGTCCAGACACGTGCCATGGTATGTCCTGATGCGTCCTGACACATGCCATGGCCATGTCCTGATGCGTCCTGACACGTGCCATGGCCATGTCCTGACGCGTCCTGACACGTGCCATGGCCATGTCCTGACTCGTCTTGCGACGTCCTGACTCGTGACATGGCTATGTCCTGATGCGTCCTGACACGTGCCATGGCCACGCCCTGCCGTATCCTACGACGTCCCGACGCGTGCCATCGCCATGCCCTGCCATGTCCTGACGCGTCCTGACACGTGCCATGGCATGTCCTGATGCGTCCTGACACGTGCCATGGCCACGCCCTGCCGTGTGCTTCGACGTCCCGACTTGTGCCATCGCCACGCCCTGCTATGTCCTGACGCGTCCTGAAACGTGCCATGGCATGTCCTGATGCGTCCTGACACATGCCATGGCCATGTCCTAATGCGTCCTGACACGTGCCATGGCCATGTCCTGACGTGTCCTGACACGTGCCATGGCCATGTCCTGACTCGTCTTGCGACGTCCTGACTCGTGCCATGGCCATGTCCTGATGCGTCCTGACACGTGCCATGGCCACGCCCTGCCGTATCCTACGACGTCCCGACTCGTGCCATCGCCATGCCCTGCCATGTCCTGACGCGTCCTGACACGTGCCATGGCATGTCCTGATGCGTCCTGACACTTGCCATGGCCATGGCCATGTCCTGATGCGTCTTGACACGTGCCATGGCCATGTCCTGACGCGTCCCGCGACGTCCTAACTCTTTCCATGGCCACGCCCTGCCATGTCCTGCGACGTCATGAGTCCTGCCATGGCCACGCCTTGCCATGTCCTGACGTGTCCTGACACGTGCCACTGCCATGTCCTGGCGCGTCCTCACATGTGCCATGGCCATGTCCTGACTCGTCCAGCGACGTCCTGACTCGTGCCATGGCCATGTCGTGGCTCGTCCTACGACTTCCTGACTCATGCCATGGCCATGTCCTGACACGTGTTGACCAGCAGTCGCCCAACGCTACTGCTCAAACCACCCTGAATATCCACCACCGCCGCCAACAACCACTAACATCATTGCGCTTGACATGTTTCTAAGCATTGGTTAGAATTAGACATGGTGCGACGTGGTGCGGCTTGGAGCGACGTAGTGCGATGTCGTGCCATGGCCACGTCTTGACACATACTATGGCCTATTCCTGACACGTCCTGACACGTACCGTGACCAGATGTCGTGCCATGGCCACGTCTTGACACGTACCATGGCCAAGTCCTGACACGTCCTAACACGTACCATGACCATACCTTGCCATGTCGTACGCGTCCTTACACGTACCATGGCCATGGCCAGACACGTCCTGACACGTACCATGACCATATCCTGCCATGTCCTGCGACGTCCTTACACGTACAATGGCCATGGCCTGACACGTCATGACACGTACCATGATCATATCCTGCCATGTCTTGCGACGTCCTGAATCGTGCCATGGCCACGTCCTGACGCGTCCTGACACGTACTATGGCCACGCCCTGACGCGTCCTGACACGAACCATGGCCATATCCTGCCATGTCATGCGACATCGTGACTCATGCCATGACCACGCTCTGCTACGTCCTGACGCGTGCCATGGCCATATCTGTGAGGTCCTCACTCGTGCCATGGCCACGCCCTGCCACGTCCTGACACATGCCATGGCCATGTCCGGACACGTCCTGCGACGTCCTGACTCGTGCCATGACCATGTCTGGTGACGTCCTGACTCGTGCCATGGCCACGCCCTGCCATGGCCACGCCCTGCCATGTCCTGACGTGTCCTGACACGTGCCATGGCCATGTCCTGATGCGTCCTGACTCATGCAATGGCCAGGTCCTGATGCGTCCTGACACGTGCCATGGCCATATCCTGACGCGTCCTACGACGTCCTGACTCTTGCCATGGCCACGCCCTGCCATATACTGCAACGTCATGAGTCATGCCATGGGCACGCCCTGCCATGTCCTTGCGTGTCCTAACACATGCCACTACCATGTCCTGACGCGTCCTGACACGTGCCATGGCCATGTCCTGACACGTTGGCGACGTTATGACTCGTGCCATTGCCACGCACTGCCATGTCTTGCAACGTCCCGACTCATGCCATGGCCACGCCCTGCCATGTTCTGCGACGTCCCGACTCGTGCCACGGCCACGCCCTGCAATGTCCTGACGCGTCCTGACACGTGCCATGGCCATGTCCTGATGCGTCCTGACACGTGCCATGGCCACGCCCTGCCGTGTGCTTCGACGTCCCGACTCGTGCCATCGCCACGCCCTGCCATGTCCTGACGCGTCCTGACACGTGCCATGGCATGTCCTGATGCGTCCTGACACATGCCATGGCCATGTCCTGATGCGTCCTGACACGTGCCATGGCCATGTCCTGACGCGTCCTGCGACGTCCTTACTCTTGCCATGGCCACGCCCTGCCATGTCCTGCGACGTCATGAGTCCTGCCATGGCCACGCCCTGCCATGTCCTGACGTGTCCTGACACGTGCCACTGCCATGTCCTGACGCGTCCTGACACGTGCCATGGCCATGTCCTGACTCGTCTTGCAACGTCCTGACTCGTGCCATGGCCATGTCCTGATGCGTCCTGACACGTGCCATGGCCACGCCCTGCCGTGTCCTGCGACGTCCCGACTCGTGCCATCGCCACGCCCTGCCATGTCCTGACGCGTCCTGACACGTGCCATGGCATGTCCTGATGCGTCCTGACACATGCCATGGCCATGTCCTGATGCGTCCTGACACGTGCCATGGCCATGTCCTGACGCGTCCTGCCATGTCCTGCGACGTCATAAGTCCTGCCATGGCCACGCCTTGCCATGTCCTGACCTGTCCTGACACGGCCATTGCCATGTCCTGACGCGCCCTGACACGTGCCATAGCCATGTCCTTACTCGTCCTACGACGTCCTGACTCGTGCCATGGCCATGTCCTGACTCGTCCTGCGACTTCCTGACGCGTGCCATGGCCATGTCCTGACACGTGTCGACCAGCCGTCGCCCGACGCTACCGCTCAAACCACCCTGACTTTCCACCACCGTCGCCAACGACCACCAACATCATTGCGCTTGATATATTTCTAAGCATTGGTTAGAATTAGACGTGGTGCGACGTGGTGCGACTTGGAGCGACGTAGTGCGATGTCGTCCGATGGCCACGTCTCGACAGGTACCATGGCCAAGTCCTGACACGTACCATGACCAGATGTCGTGCCATGGCCACGTCTTGACACGTACCATGGCCAAGTCCTGACACGTCCCAACACGTACCATGACCTTCCCCTGCCATGTCCTAGCGTCCTTACACGTACCATGGCCATGGCCAGACAAGTCCTGACACGTACCATGACCATATCCTGCCATGTCCTTCAACGTCCTTACACGTACAATGGTCATGGCCTGACAGGTCATGACACGTACCATGATCATATCCTGCCATGTCCTGCGACGTCCCGACTCGTGCCATGGCCACGCCCTGCCATGTCCTGACGCGTCCTGACACATGCCATGGCCATGTCCTGATGCGTCCTGACTCATGCAATGGCCATGTCCTGGTGCGTCCTGACACGTGCCATGGCCATGTCCTGACGCGTCCTACGACGTCCTGACTCTTGCCATGGCCACGCACTGCCATGTACTGGGACGTCATGAGTCATGCCAAGGGCACGCCCTGCCATGTCCTGGCGTGTCCTAACACGTGCCACAACCATGTCCTGACGCGTCCTGACACGTGCCATTGCCATGTCCTGACACGTTCGCGACGTTACGACTCGTGCCATGGCCACGCCCTGCAATGTCCTGCATCGTCCCGACTCGTGCCATGGCCACGCCACTTCCATGTCCTGCCGCGTCTTGACACGTGCCATGGCCACGCCCTGCCATGTCCTGACGCGTCCTGACACGTGCCATGGCCATGTCCTGATGCGTCCTGACACGTGCCATGGCCACGCCCTGCCGTGTCCTGCGACGTCCCGACTCGTGCCATCGCCACGCCCTGCCATGTCCTGACGCGTCCTGACACGTGCCATGGCATGTCCTGATGCGTCCTGACACATGCCATGGCCATGTCCTGATGCGTCCTGACACGTGCCATGGCCATGTCCTGACGCGTCCTGCGACGTCCTAACTCTTGCCATGGCCATGCCATGCCATGTCCTGCGACGTCATGATTCTTGTCATGGCCACGCCCTGCCATGTCCTGACGTGTCCTGACACGTGCCACTGCCATGTCCTGACGCGTCCTGACACGTGCCATGGCCATGTCCTGACTCGTCCTGCGACGTCCTGACTCGTGCCATGGCCACGTCCTGACGCGTCCTGCGAGTCCTGACCATCGTGCCATGGCCATGTCATGAGTCCTGCCATGACCACGCCCTGCCATGTCCTGACGTGTCCTGACACGTGCAAACCACTGCCATGTCCTGACCGCCGTCCAACGACCACGTGCCATCATGTCGCTTGACATGTTTCTAAGCATTAGTTAGACTCGTGCCATGGCCATGTCTTGATGCGTGCGGCTGACACGTGACGTAGTGGCCACGCCGTGTCGTGCCATGGCCACGTGTTGACACGTACCATGGCCAAGTCCTGGCACGTCCTGACACGTACTATAACCATACGTCGTGCCATGGCCACGTCTTGACACGTACCATGGCCAAGTCCTGACACGTCCTAACACGTACCATGACCATACCCTGCCATGTCCTACGCGTCCTTACACGTACCATGGCCATGGCCAAACACGTCCTGACACGTACCATGACCATATCCTGCCATGTCCTGCGACGTCCTTACACGTACAATGGCCACGGCCTGACACGTCATGACACATACCATGATCATATCCTGCCATGTCTTGCGACGTCCTGAATCGTGACATGGCCACGTCCTGATGCGTCCTGACACGTACCATGGCCACACCCTGACGCGTCCTGACACGTACCATGGCCATATTCTACCATGTCCTGCGACATCCTGACTCGTGCCATGACCACGCCCTACTACGTCCTGACGCGTGCCATGGCCATGTACTGTGAGGTCCTGCCTCGTGCCATGGCCATGCCCTGCCACGTCCTGGCACGTGCCATGGCCATGTCCGGACACGTCCTGCGACGTCCCGACTCGTGCCATGGCCACGCCCTGCCATGTCCTGACGCGTCCTGACACGTGCCATGGCCATGTCCTGATGCGTCCTGACACGTACCATGGCCACGCCCTGACGCGTCCTGACACGTACCATAACCATATCCTGCCATGTCCTGCGACATCCTGACGGGTGCCATGGCCATGTCCGGACACGTCCTGCGACGTCCCGACTCGTGCCATGGCCATGTCCTGTGACGTCCTGACTCGTGCCATGGCCACGCCCTGCCATGTCCTGCGACGTCCCGACTCGTGCCATGGCCACGCCCTGCCATGTCCTGACGCGTCCTGACACGTGCCATGGCCATGTCCTGATGCGTCCTGACTCATGCAATGGCCATGTCCTGATGCGTCCTGACACGTGCCATGGCCATGTCCTGACGCGTCCTACGACGTCCTGACTCTTGCCATGGCCACGCCCTGCCATGTACTGCGACGTCATGAGTCATGCCATGGGCACGCCCTGCCATGTCCTGACGTGTCCTAACACGTGCCACTACCATGTCCTGACGCGTCCTGACACGTGCCATGGCCATGTCCTGACTCGTCCTGCGACGTCCTGACTCGTGCCATGGCCATGTCCTGACACGTGTCGACCGGCCGTCGCCCGACGCTACTGCTCGAACCACCCTGAGTTTCCACCACCATCGCCAACGTCCACTAACACCATTGCGCTTGACATGTTTCTAAGCATTGGTTGGAATTAGACGTGGTGCGACGTGGTGCGGCTTGGAGGGACGTAGTGCGATATCGTGCCGTGGTCACATCCTGACACGTACCATGGCCATCTCCGAAAACGTCCTGACACGTACCATGACAATATCCTGCCATGTCCAGCGACGTCCTGTCACGTACCATGGCCATGGCCTGACACGTCTTGACACGTACCATGACCTTATCCTGCCATGTCCTGCGACGTCCTGACACATTCTATGGCCATGGCCTGACACGTCATGACACGTACCATAACCATATCTTGCCATGTCCTGCGACGTCCTAAATCGTGCCATGGCCACGTCTTGACGCGTCCTGACACGTACCATCACCATATCCTGACATGTCCTGTGACGTCCTGACACATGCCATGACCACGTCCTGACGCGTGCCATGGCCATGTCCTGTGACGTCCTATCTCATGCCATGGCCATGCCCTACGACGTCCTGACTCATGCCATGGCAACGCCCTGCCATGTCCTGACGCGTCCTGACACGTGCCATGGCCATGTCTTGATGCGTCCTGACTCAGGCCATGGACATGTCCTGATGCGTCCTGACACGTGCCATGGCTATGTCCTGATGCGTCCTGCGACGTCCCGACTCGTGCCATCGCCACGCCCTGCCATGTCCTGCGACGTCATGAGTCCTGCCATGGCCACGCCATGCCATGTCCTGTTGTGTCCTGACACGTGCCACTGCCATGTCCTGACTCGTCCTGCGACATCCTGACTAGTGCCATGGCCATGTCCTGACTCGTCCTGCGACTTCCTGACTCGTGCCATGGCCATGTCCTGATGCGTTCTGCGACGTCCTTACTCTTGCCATGGCCACGCCCTGCCATGTCCTACGACGTCCCGACTCGTGCCATCGCCACGCCCTGCCATGTCTTGATGCGTCCTGACACGTGCCATGGCATGTCCTGATGAATCCTGTTACATGCCTTGGCCATGTCCTGATGCGTCCTGACACGTGCCATGGCCATGTCCTGACGACGCCATGAGTCCTTCCATGTCCTGCAACGTCATGAGTCCTTCCATGGCCATGCCCTGACATGTCCTGACGTGTCCTGACACGTGCCACTGCCATGTCCTGACGCGTCCTGACACGTGCCATGGCCATATCCTTACTCGTCTTACGACGTCCTGACTCTTGCCATGGCCATGTCCTGATGCGTCATGACACGTGCCATGGCCACGCCGTGCCGTGTCCTGCGACGTCCCGACTCGTGCCATCGCCCCGCCCTGCCATGTCCTGACGCGTCCTGACAAGTGCCATGGCCATGTCCTGCTGCGTCCTGACACGTGCCATGGCCACACGTACCATGTCCTGCGACGTCCTGACACGTGCCATGCCATGTCCTGACGCGTCCTGACACGTGCCATGGCCATGTCCTAATGCGTCCTGACACGTGCCATGGCCACGCCCTGCCGTGTCATGCGACGTCCCGACTCGTGCCATCGCCACGCCCAGCCATGCCTGACGCGTCCTGACACGTGCCATGGCATGTCCTGATGCGTCCTGACACATGCCATGGCCATGTCCTGATGCGTCCTGACACGTGCCATGGCCATGTCCTGACGACGTCATGAGTCCTTCCATGTCCTGCGACGTCATGAGTCCTGCCATGGCCACGCCCTGCCATGTCCTGACGTGTCCTGACATGTGCCACTGCCATGTCCTGACGCGTCCTGACACGTGCCATGGCCATGTCCTGACTCGTCCTGCGTCGTCCTGACACATGCCATGGCCATGTCCTGATGCGTCCTGACACGTGCCATGGCCATGTCCTGACGCGTCCTACGACGTCCTGACTCTTGCCATGGCCACGCCCTGCCATGTACTGCGACGTCATGAGTCATGCCATGGGCACGCCCTGCCATGTCCTGACGTGTCCTAACACGTGCCACTACCATGTCCTGACGCGTCCTGACACGTGCCATGGCCATGTCCTGACACGTTGGCGACATTACGACTCGTGCCATGGCCACGCCCTGCCATGTCCTGCGACGTCCCGACTCGTGCCATGGCCACGCCCTGCCATGTCCTGCGACGTCCCGACTCGTGCCATGGCCACGCCCTGCCATATCCTGACGCGTCCTGACACGTGCCATGTCACGTCCTGATGCGTCCTGACACGTGCCATGGCCATGTCCCGATGCGTCCTTAGACGTCCTGACTCTTGCCATGGCCACGCCCTGCCATGTCCTGCGACGTCATGAGTCATGCCATGGCCACGCCCTGCCATGTCCGGACGTGTCCTGACACGTGCAACTGCCATGTCCTGACGCGACCTAACACGTGCCATGGCCATGTCTTGACTTGTCTTGCGACGTCCTGACTCGTGCCATGGCCACGCCCTGCCATGTCTTGCGACGTCCCAACTCGTGCCATGGCCATGCCATACATGTTCTGCGACGTCCTGACTCGTACCATGGCCACGCCTTGCCATGTCCTCACGCGTCCTGATACGTGCCATGGCCTTGTCCTGATGCGTCCTGACACGTGCCATGGCCATGTCCTGACACGTCCTGTGACGTCCCAACTCGTGCCATGGCCACGCCCTGCCATGTCGTGCGACGTCCCGACTCGTGCCATGGCCATGTCCGGACACGTCCTGCGACGTCCCGACTCGTGCCATGGCCATGTCCTGTGACGTCCTGACTCGTGCCATGGCCACGCCCTGCCATGTCTTGCGACGTCCCGACTCGTGCCATGGCCACGCCCTGCCATGTCCTGACGCGTCCTGACACGTGCCATGGCCATGTCCTGATGCGTCCTGACTCATGCAATGGCCATGTCCTGATGCGTCCTGACACGTGCCATGGCCATGTCCTGACGCGTCCTACGACGTCCTGACTCTTGCCATGGCCACGCCCTGCCATGTACTGGGACGTCATGAGTCATGCCATGGGCACGCCCTGCCATGTCCTGGCGTGTCCTAACACGTGCCACTACCATGTCCTGACGCATCCTGACACGTGCCATGGCCATGTCCTGACACGTTCGCGACGTTACGACTCGTGCCATGGCCACGCCCTGCCATGTCCTACAACGTCCCGAATCGTGCCATGGCCACGCCCTGCCATGTCCTGACGCGTCCTGACAAGTGCCATGGCCATGTCCTGATGCGTCCTGACACGTGCCATGGCCACGCCCTGCCGTGTCCAGCGACGTCCCGACTCGTGCCATCGCCACGCCCTGCCATGTCCTGACGCGTCCTGACACGTGCCATGGCATGTCCTGATGCGTCCTGACACATGCCATGGCCATGTCCTGATGAGTCCTGACACGTGCCATTGCCATGTCCTAACGCGTCCTGCGACGTCCTTACTCTTGCCATGGCCACGCCCTGCCATATCCAACGACGTCATGAGTCCTGAAATGGCCACGCCCTGCCTTTTCCTGACGTGTCCTTACACGTGCCACTGCCATGTCCTGGCGCGTCCTGACACGTTCCATGGCCATGTCCTGACTCGTCTTGTGACGTCCTGACTCGTGCCATGGCCATGTCCTGATGTGTCCTGACACGTGCCATGGCCACGCCCTGCTGTGTCCTGCGACGTCTCGACTCGTGCCATCGCCACGACCTACCATGTCCTGACGCGTCCTGACACGTGCCATGGCATGTCCTGATGCGTCCTGACACATGCCATGGCCATGTCCTGATGCGTCCTGACACGTGCCATGGCCATGTCCTGACGCGTCCTGCGACGTCCTAACTCTTGCCATGGCCACGCCCTGCCATGTCCTGCGACGTCATGAGTCCTGCCATGGCCACGCCTTGCCATGTCCTGACGTGTCCTGACACGTGCCACTGCCATGTCCTGACTCATCCTGCAACGTCCTGACTCGTGCCATGGCCATGTCCTGACTCGTCCTGCGACTTCCTGACGCATGCCATGGCCATGTCCTGACGCGTCCTGACACGTGCCATGGCCATGTCCTGACTCGTCCAGCGACGTCCTGACTCGTGCCATGGCCATGTCCTGACACGTGTCGACCGGCCGTCGCCCGACGCTACCGCTCAAACCACCCTGACTTTCCACCACCACCGCCAACGACCACCAACATCATTGCGCTTGACATGTTTCTAAGCATTGGTTAGAATTAGACGTGGTGCGACGTGGTGCGGCTTGGAGCGACGTAGTGCGATGTCGTGCCATGGCCACGTCTCGACACGTACCATGGCCAAGTCCTGACACGTCCTGACACGTACCATGACCAGATGTCGTGCCATGGCCACGTCTTGACACGTACCATGGCCAAGTCCTGACACGTCCTAACACGTACCATGACCATACCCTGCCATGTCCTACGCGTCCTTACACGTACCATGGCCATGGCCAGACACGTCCTGACACGTACCATGACCATATCCTGCCATGTCCTGCGACGTCCTTACACGTACAATGGCCATGGCCTGACACGTCATGACACGTACCATGATCATATCCTGCCATGTCTTGCGACGTCCTGAATCGTGCCATGGCCACGTCCTGACGCGTCCTGACACGTACCATGGCCACGCCCTGACGCGTCCTGACACGTACCATGGCCATATCCTGCCATGTCCTGCGACATCCTGACTCATGCCATGACCACGCCCTGCTACGTCCTGACGCGTGCCATGGCCATGTCCTGTGAGGTCCTGACTCGTGCCATGGCCACGCCCTGCCACGTCCTGACGCGTGCCATGGCCATGTCCGGACACGTCCTGCGACGTCCCGACTCGTGCCATGGCCACGCCCTGCCATGTCCTGACACGTGCCATGGCCATGTCCTGATGCGTCCTGACACGTGCCATGGCCACGCCCTGCCGTGTCCTGCGACGTCCCGACTCGTGCCATCGCCACGCCCTGCCATGTCCTGACGCGTCCTGACACGTGCCATGGCATGTCCTGATGCGTCCTGACACATGCCATGGCCATGTCCTGATGCGTCCTGACACGTGCCATGGCCATGTCCTGACGACGTCATGAGTCCTGCCATGTCCTGCGACGTCATGAGTCCTTCCATGGCCACGCCCTGCCATGTCCTGACGTGTCCTGACACGTGCCACTGCCATGTCCTGACGCGTCCTGACACGTGCCATGGCCATGTCCTGACTCGTCTTGCGACGTCCTGACTCGTGCCATGGCCATGTCCTGATGCGTCCTGACACGTGCCATGGCCACGCCCTGCCGTGTCCTGCGACGTCCCGACTCGTGCCATCGCCACGCCCTGCCATGTCCTGACGCGTCCTGACACGTGCCATGGCCATGTCCTGATGCGTCCTGACACGTGCCATGGCCATGTCCTGATGCGTCCTGACACGTGCCATGGCCATGTCCTGACGCGTCCTGCGACGTCCTAACTCTTGCCATGGCCACGCCCTGCCATGTCCTGCGACGTCATGAGTCCTGCCATGGCCACGCCTTGCCATGTACTGACATGTCCTGACACGTGCCATTGCCATGTCCTGACTCGTGCCATGGCCATGTCCGGACACGTCCTGCGACGTCCCGACTCGTGCCATGGCCATGTCCTGTGACGTCCTGACTCGTGCCATGGCCACGCCCTGCCATGTCCTGCGACGTCCCGACTCGTGCCATGGCCACGCCCTGCCATGTCCTGACGCGTCCTGACACGTGCCATGGCCATGTCCTGATGCGTCCTGACTCATGCAATGGCCATGTCCTGATGCGTCCTGACACGTGCCATGGCCATGTCCTGACGCGTCCTACGACGTCCTGAGTCTTGCAATGGCCACGCCCTGCCATGTACTGCGACGTCATGAGTCATGCCATGGGCACGCCCTGCCATGTCCTGGCGTGTCCTAACACGTGCCACTACCATGTCCTGACACGTGCCATGGCCATGTCCTGACTCGTGCCATGGCCATGGCCTGATGCGTCCTGACACGTGCCATGGCCACGCCCAGCCGTGTCCTGCAACGTCTCGACTCGTGCCATGGCCATGGCCTGATGCGTCCTGACACGTGCCATGGCCACGCCCAGCCGTGTTCTGCAACGTTTCGACTCGTGCCATCGCCACGCCCTGCCATGCCCTGATGCGTCCTGACACTTGCCATGGCCATGTCCTGACGCATCCTGCGACGTCCTAGCTCTTGCCATAGCCACGCTCTGCCATGTCCTGCGACGTCATGAGTCCTGCCATGGCCACGCCCTGCCATGTCCTGACGTGTCCTGACACGTGCCACTGCCATGTCCTGACGCGTCCTGACACGTGCCATGGCCATGTCCTGACTCATCCTGCGACGTCCTGACTCGTGCCATGGCCATGTCCTGACTCGTCCTGCGACTTCCTGACGCGTGCCATGGCCATGTCCTGATGCGTTCTGCGACGTCCTTACTCTTGCCATGGCCACGCCCTGCCATGTCCTACGACGTCCCGACTCGTGCCATCGCCACGCCCTGCCATGTCCTGACGCGTCCTGACACGTGCCATGGCATGTCCTGATGCGTCCTGACACATGCCATGGCCATGTCCTGATGCGTCCTGACACGTGCCATGGCCATGTCCTGACGACGCCATTGCCACTCCCTGCCATGTCCTGCGACGTCATGAGTCCTTCCATGGCCATGCCCTGCCATGTCCTGACGTGTCCTGACACGTGCCACTGCCATGTCCTGACGCGTCCTGACACGTGCCATGGCCATGTCCTGACTCGTCTTGCGACGTCCTGACTCGTGCCATGGCCATGTCCTGATGCGTCCTGACACGTGCCATGGCCACGCCCTGCCGTGTCCTGCGACGTCCCGACTCGTGCCATCGCCACGCCCTGCCATGTCCTGACGCGTCCTGACACGTGCCATGGCCATGTCCTGATGCGTCCTGACACTTGCCATGGCCATGTCCTGATGCGTCCTGACACTTGCCATGGCAATGTCCTGACGCGTCCTGACACGTGCCATGGCCATGTCCTGATGTGCCATGGCCACGCCCTGCCGTGTCCTGCGACGTCCCGACTCGTGCCATCGCCACGCCCTGCCATGTCCTGACGCGTCCTGACACGTGCCATGGCATGTCCTGATGCGTCCTGACACATGCCATGGCCATGTCCTGATGCGTCCTGACACGTGCCATGGCCACGCCCTGCCATGTCCTGCGACGTCCCGACTCGTGCCATGGCCACGCCCTGCCATGTCCTGCGACGTCATGAGTCCTGCCATGGCCACGCCCTGCCATGTCCTGACGTGTCCTGACACGTGCCACTGCCATGTCCTGACGCGTCCTGACACGTGCCATGGCCATGTCCTGACTCGTCTTGCGACGTCCTGACTCGTGCCATGGCCATGTCCTGATGCGTCCTGACACGTGCCATGGCCATGTCCTGACGCGTCCTACGACGTCCTGACTCTTGCCATGGCCACGCCCTGCCATGTACTGCGACGTCATGAGTCATGCCATGGGCACGCCCTGCCATGTCCTGACGTGTCCTAACACGTGCCACTACCATGTCCTGACGCGTCCTGACACGTGCCATGGCCATGTCCTGACACGTTGGCGACATTACGACTCGTGCCATGGCCACGCCCTGCCATGTCCTGCGACGTCCCGACTCATGCCATGGCCACGCCCTGCCATGTTCTGCGACGTCCCGACTCGTGCCATGGCCACGCCCTGCCATGTCCTGACGCGTCCTGACACGTGCCATGGCCATGTCCTGATGCGTCCTGACACGTGCCATGGCCATGTCCTGACGCGTCCTGCGACGTCCTGACTCTTGCCATGGCCACGCCCTGCCATGTGCTGCGACGTCATGAGTCATGCCATGGGCACGCTCTGCCATGTCCTGACGTGCCCTGACACGTGCTAATTCCATGTCCTGACGCGTCCTGACACGTGCCATGGCCATGTCCTGACACGTTGGCGACGTTACGACTCGTGCCATGGCCACGCCCTGCCATGTCCTGCGACGTCCCGACTCGTGCCATGGCCACGCCCTGCCATGTTCTGCGACGTCCCGACTCGTGCCATGGCCACGCCCTGCCATGTCCTGACGCGTCCTGACACGTGCCATGGCCATGTCCTGATGCGTCCTGACACGTGCCATGGCCACGCCCTGCCGTGTCCTACGACGTCCCGACTCGTGCCATCGCCACGCCCTGCCATGTCCTGACACGTCCTGACACGTGCCATGGCCATGTCCTGACACGTCCTACGACATCCCGACTTGTGGCATGGCCATGTCCGGATGCGTCCTGACTCGTGCCATGGCCACGCCCTGCCAAGTTCTGCGACGTCCCGACTCGTGCCATCGCCACGCCCTGCCATGTCCTGACGCGTCCTGACACGTGCCATGGCATGTCCAGATGCGTCTTGACAGATGCCATGGCCATGTCCTGATGCGTCCTGACACGTGCCATGGCCATGTCCTTACGCGTCCTGCGACGTCCTAACTCTTGCCATGGCCACGCCCTGCCATGTCCTGCGACGTCATGAGTCATGCCATGGGCACGCCCTGCCATGTCCTGACGTGTCCTAACACGTGCCACTACCATGTCCTGACGCGTCCTGACACGTGCCATGGCCATGTCCTGACACGTTGGCGACGTTACGACTCGTGCCATGGCCACGCCCTGCCATGTCCTGCGACGTCCCGACTCGTGCCATGGCCACGCCCTGCCATGTCCTGACGCGTCCTGACACGTGCCATGGCCATGTCCTGATGCGTCCTGACACGTGCCATGGCCACGCCCTGCCGTGTCCTGCGACGTCCCGACTCGTGCCATCGCCACGCCCTGCCATGTCCTGACGCGTCCTGACACGTGCCATGGCATGTCCTGATGCGTCCTGACACATGCCATGGCCATGTCCTGATGCGTCCTGACACGTGCCATGGCCACGCCCTGCCATGTCCTGCGACGTCATGAGTCCTGCCATGGCCACGCCCTGCCATGTCCTGACGTGTCCTGACACGTGCCACTGCCATGTCCTGACGCGTCCTGACACGTGCCATGGCCATGTCCTGACTCGTCTTGCGACGTCCTGACTCGTGCCATGGCCATGTCCTGATGCGTCCTGACACGTGCCATGGCCACGCCCTGCCGTGTCCTGCGACGTCCCGACTCGTGCCATCGCCACGCCCTGCCATGTCCTGACGCGTCCTGACACGTGCCATGGCCATGTCCTGACGCGTCCTGACACATGCCATGGCCATGTCCTGATGCGTCCTGACACGTGCCATGGCCATGTCCTGACGCGTCCTGCGACGTCCTAACTCTTGCCATGGCCACGCCCTGCCATGTCCTGACGTGTCCAGACACGTGCCACTCCCATGTCCTGACGCGTCCTGACACGTGCCATGGCCATGTCCTGACTCGTCCTGCGACGTCCTGACTCGTGCCATGGCCATGTCCTGACTCGTCCTGCGACTTCCTGACGCATGCCATGGCCATGTCCTGACGCGTCCTGACACGTGCCATGGCCATGTCCTGACTCGTCCAGCGACGTCCTGACTCGTGCCATGGCCATATCCTGACACGTGTCGACCGGCCGTTGCCCAACGCTACCGCTCAAACCACCCTGACTTTCCACCACCACCGCCAACGACCACCAACATCATTGCGCTTGACATGTTTCTAAGCATTGGTTAGAATTAGACGTGGTGCGACGTGGTGCGGCTTGGAGCGACGTAGTGCGATGTCGTGCCATGGCCACGTCCTGACACGTACCATGGCCAAGTCCTGACACGTCCTGACACGTACCATGACCAGATGTCGTGCCATGGCCACGTCTTGACACGTACCATGGCCAAGTCCTGACACGTCCTAACACGTACCATGACCATACCCTGCCATGTCCTACGCGTCCTTACACGTACCATGGCCATGGCCAGACACGTCCTGACACGTACCATGACCATATCCTGCCATGTCCTGCGATGTCCTTAAACGTACAATGGCCATGGCCTGACATGTCATGACACGTACCATGATCATATCCTGCCTTGTCTTGCGACGTCCAATATAGTGCCATGGCCACGTCCTGACGCATCCTGACACGTACCATGGCCACGCCCTGACGCGTCCTGACACGTACCATGGCCATATCCTGCCATGTCCTGCGACATCCTGACTCATGCCATGACCACGCCCTGCTACGTCCTGACGCGTGCCATGGCCATGTCCTGTGACGTCCTGACTCGTGCCATGGCCACGCCCTGCCACGTCCTGACTCGTGCCATGGCCATGTCCGGACACGTCCTGCGACGTCCCGACTCGTGCCATGGCCACGCCCTGCCATGTCCTGACGCGTCCTGACACGTGCCATGGCCATGTCCTGATGCGTCCTGACACGTGCCATGGCCACGCCCTGCCGTGTCCTACGACGTCCCGACTCGTGCCATCGCCACGCCCTGCCATGTCCTGACGCGTCCTGACACGTGCCATGGCATGTCCTGATGCGTCCTGACACATGCCTTGGCCATGTCCTGATGCGTCCTGACACGTGCCATGGCCATGTCCTGACAACGTCATGAGTCCTGCCATGTCCTGCAACGTCATGAGTCCTTCCATGGCCATGACCTGCCATGTCCTGACGTGTCCTGACACGTGCCACTGCCATGTCCTGACGCGTCCTGACACGTGCCATGGCCATGTCCTGACTCGTCTTGCGACGTCCTGACTCGTGCCATGGCCATGTCCTGATGCGTCCTGACACGTGCCATGGCCACGCCCTGCCGTGTCCTGCGACGTCCCGACTCGTGCCATCGCCACGCCCTGCCATGTCCTGACGCGTCCTGACACGTGCCATGGCATGTCCTGATGCGTCCTGACACATGCCATGGCCATGTCCTGATGCGTCCTGACACGTGCCATGGCCATGTCCTGACGCGTCCTGCGACGTCCTAACTCTTGCCATGGCCACGCCCTGCCATGTCCTGCGACGTCATGAGTCCTGCCATGGCCACGCCTTGCCATGTCCTGACGTGTCCTGACACGTGCCACTGCCATGTCCTGACGCATCCTGAAACGTGCCATGGCCATGTCCTGACTCGTCCTGCGACGTCCTGACTCGTGCCATGCCCATGTCTTGACTCGTCCTACTACTTCCTGACTCGTGCCATGGCCATGTCCTGACACGTGTCGACTAGCCGTCGCCCGACGCTACCGCTCAAACCACCCTCACTTTCCACCACCACCGCCAACGACCACCAACATCATTGCGCTTGACATGTTTCTAAGCATTGGCTAGAATTAGACGTGGTGCGACGTGGTGCGACGTGGTGCGGCTTGGAGCGATGTAGTGCGATGTCGTGCCATGGACACGTCTTGACACGTACCATGGCCAAGTCCTGACACGTCCTGACACGTACCGTGACCAGATGTCGTGCCATGGCCACGTCTTGACACGTACCATGGCCAAGTCCTGACACGTCCTAACACGTACCATGACCATACCCTGCCATGTCCTACGCGTCCTTACACGTACCATGGCCATGGCCTGACACGTCCTGACACGTACCATGACCATATCCTGCCATGTCCTGCGACGTCCTTACACGTACAATGGCCATGGCCTGACACGTCATGACACGTACCATGATCATATCCTGCCATGTCTTGCGACGTCCTGAATCGTGCCATGGCCACGCCCTGCCGTGTCCTACGACGTCCCGACTCGTGCCATCGCCACGCCCTGCCATGTCCTGACGCGTCCTGACACGTGCCATGGCATGTCCTGATGCGTCCTGACACATGCCATGGCCATGTCCTGATGCGTCCTGACACGTGCCATGGCCATGTCCTGACGACGTCATGAGTCTTGCCATGTTCTGCGACGTCATGAGTCCTTCCATGGCCATGCCCTGCCATGTCCTGACGTGTCCTGACTCGTCTTGCGACGTCCCGACTCGTGCCATGGCCATGTCCTGACTCGTCTTGCGACGTCCTGACTCGTGCCATGGCCATGTCCTGATGTGTCCTGACACGTGCCATGGCCACGCCCTGCCGTGTCCTGCGACATCCCGACTCGTGCCATCGCCACGCCCTGCCATGTCCTGACGCGTCCTGACACGTGCCATGGCCATGTCCTGATGCGTCCTGACACGTGCCATGGCCATGTCCTGATGCGTCCTGACACGTGCCATGGCCATGTCCTGACGCGTCCTACGACGTCCTGACTCTTGCCATGGCCACGCCCTGCCATGTACTGCGACGTCATGAGTCATGCCATGGGCACGCCCTGCCATGTCCTGACGTGTCCTAACACGTGCCAATACCATGTCCTGACGCGTCCTGACACGTGCCATTGCCATGTCCTGACACGTTGGCGACGTTACGACTCGTGCCATGGCCACACCCTGCCATGTCCTGCGACGTCCCGACTCGTGCCATGGCCACGCCCTGCCATGTTCTGCGACGTCCCGACTCGTGCCATGGCCACGCCCTGCCATGTCCTGACGCGTCCTGACACGTGCCATGGCCATGTCCTGATGCGTCCTGACACGTGCCATGGCCACGCCCTGCCGTGTCCTACGACGTCCCGACTCGTGCCATCGCCACGCCCTGCCATGTCCTGACGCGTCCTGTTACGTGCCATGGCATGTCCTGATGCGTCCTGACACATGCCATGGCCATGTCCTGATGCGTCCTGACACGTGCCATGGCCATGTCCTGACGACGTCATGAGTCTTGCCATGTTCTGCGACGTCATGAGTCCTTCCATGGCCACGCCCTGCCATGTCCTGACGTGTCCTGACACGTGCCACTGCCATGTCCTGACGCGTCCTGACACGTGCCATGGCCATGTCCTGACTCGTCTTGCGACGTCCTGACTCGTGCCATGGCCATGTCCTGATGTGTCCTGACACGTGCCATGGCCACGCCCTGCCGTGTCCTGCGACATCCCGACTCGTGCCATTGCCACGCCCTGCCATGTCCTGACGCATCCTGACACGTGCCATGGCATGTCCTGATGCGTCCTGACACGTGCCATCGCCACGCCCTGCCATGTCCTGACGCGTCCTGACACGTGCCATGGCATGTCCTGATGCGTCCTGACACTTGCCATGGCCATGTCCTGATGCGTCCTGACACGTGCCATGGCCATGTCCTGACGCGTCCTGCGACGTCCTGACTCTTGCCATGGCCACGCCCTGCCATGTACTGCGACGTCATGAGTCATGCCATGGGCACGCCCTGCCATGTCCTGACGTGTCCTAACACGTGCCAATACCATGTCCTGACGCGTCCTGACACGTGCCATTGCCATGTCCTGACACGTTGGCGACGTTACGACTCGTGCCATGGCCACACCCTGCCATGTCCTGCGACGTCCCGACTCATGCCATGGCCATGCCCTGCCATGTTCTGCGACGTCCCGACTCGTGCCATGGCCACGCCCTGCCATGTGCTGACGCCTCCTGACACGTGCCATGGCCAGGTCCTGATGCGTCCTGACACGTGCCATGGCCACGCCCTGCCGTGTCCTACGACGTCTCGACTCGTGCCATCGCCACGCCCTGCCATGTCCTGACGCGTCCTGGCACGTGCCATGGCATGTCCTGATGCGTCCTGACACATGCCTTGGCCATGTCCTGATGCGTCCTGACACGTGCCATGGCCATGTCCTGACGACGTCATGAGTCCTGCCATGTCCTGCAACATCATGAGTCCTTCCATGGCCACGCCCTGCCATGTCCTGACGTGTCCTGACACGTGCCACTGCCATGTCCTGACGCGTCCTGACTGCCATGGCCATGTGCTGACTTGTCTTGCGACGTCCTGACTCGTGCCATGGCCATGTCTTGATGCGTCCTGACACGTGACATGGCCACGCCGTGCCGTGTCCTGCGACGTCCCGACTCGTGCCATCGCCACGCCCTGCCATGTCCTGACGCGTCCTGACACGTGCCATGGCCATGTCCTGATGCGTCCTGACACGTGCCATGGCCATGTCCTGACGCGTCCTGCGACGTCCTAGATCTTGCCATGGCCACGCCCTGCCATGTCCTGCGACGTCATGAGTCCTGCCATGGCCACGCCCTGCCATGTCCTGACGTGTCCTGACACGTGCCGCTGCCATGTCCTGACGCGTCCTGACACGTGCCATGGCCATGTCCTGACTCGTCCTGCGACGTCCTGACTCGTGCCATGGCCATGTCCTGACTCGTCCTGCGACTTCCTGACTCGTGCCATGGCCATGTCCTGACACGTGTCGACCAGCCGTCGCCCGACGCTACTGCTCAAACCACCCTGACTTTCCACCACCGCCGCCAACGACCACCAACATCTTTGCGCTTGACATGTTTCTAAGCATTGATTAGAATTAGACATGGTGCGACGTGGTGCAGCTTGGAGCGACGTAGTGCGATGTCGTGCCATGGCCACGTCTTGACACGTACTATGGCCAAGTCCTGACACGTCCTGACACGTACCGTGACCAGATGTCATGCCATGGCCACGTCTTGACACGTACCATGGCCAAGTCCTGACACGTCCTAACACGTACCATGACCATACCCTGCCATGTCGTACGCGTCCTTACACGTACCATGGCCATGGCCAGACACGTCACGTACCATGACCATATCCTGCCATGTCCTGCGTCGTCCTTGCACGTACAATGTCTATGGCCTGACACGTCAAGACACGTACCATGATCATATCCTGCCATGTCTTGCGACGTCCTGAATCGTGCCATGGCCACGTCCTGACGCGTCCTGCCACGTACCATGGCCACGCCCTGACGCGTCCTGACACGTACCATGGCCATATCTTGCCATGTCCTGCGATATCTTGACTCATACCATGACCACGCCCTGGTACGTCCTGACGCGTGTCATGGCCATGTTTGTGAGGTCCTGACTCGTGCCATGGCCACGCCCTCCCACGTCCTGACACGTGCCATGGCCATGTCCAGACACAACCTACGATGTCCCGACTCGTGCCATGGCCATGTCCGGTGACGTCCTGACTCGTGCCATGGCCACGCCCTGCCATGTCCTGCGACGTCCCGACTCGTGCCATGGCCACGCCCTGCCATGTCCTGACGCATCCTGACACGTGCCATGGCCATGTCCTGATGCGTCCTGACTCATGCAATGGCCATGTCCTGATGCGTCCTGACACGTGCCATGGCCATGTCCTGACGCGTCCTACGACGTCCTGACTCTTGCCATGGCCACGCCCTGCCATGTACTGCGACGTCATGAGTCATGCCATGGGCACGCCCTGCCATGTCCTGACGTGTCCTAACACGTGCCACTACCATGTCCTGACGCGTCCTGACACGTGCCATGGCCATGTCCTGACACGTTGGCGACGTTACGACTCGTGCCATGGCCACGCCCTGCCATGTCCTGCGACGTCCCGACTCGTGCCATGGCCACGCCCTGCCATGTTCTGCGACGTCCCGACTCGTGCCATGGCCACGCCCTGCCATGTCCTGACGCGTCCTGACACGTGCCATGGCCATGTCCTGATGCGTCCTGACACGTGCCATGGCCACGCCCTGCCGTGTCCTGCGACGTCCCGACTCGTGCCATCGCCACGCCCTGCCATGTCCTGACGCGTCCTGACACGTGCCATGGCATGTCCTGATGCGTCCTGACACATGCCATGGCCATGTCCTGATGCGTCCTGACACGTGCCATGGCCATGTCTTGACGCGTCCTGCGACGTCTCTTGCCATGGCCACGCCCTGCCATGACCTACGACGTCCCGACTTGTGCCATCGCCACGCCCTGCCATGTCCTGACGCGTCCTGACACGTGCCATGGCATGTCCTGATGTGTCCTGACACATGCCTTGGCCATGTCCTTATGCGTCCTGACACGTACCATGGCTATGTCCTGACGACGTCATGAGTCCTGCCATGTCCTGCAACGTCATGAGTCCTTCCATGGCAACGCCCTACCATGTCCTGACGTGTCCTGACACGTGCCATGGCCATGTCCTGACTCGTCTTGCGACGTCCTGACTCGTGCCATGGCCATGTCCTGATGCGTCCTGACACGTGCCATGGCCACGCCGTGCCGTGTCCTGCGACGTCCCGACTCGTGCCATCGCCACGCCCTGCCATGTCCTGACGCGTCCTGACACGTGCCATGGCCATGTCCTGATGCGTCCTGACACACGCCCTGCCATGTCCTGACGCGTCCTGACACGTGCCATGGCCATGTCCTGATGCGTCCTGACACGTGCCATGGCCACGCCCTGCCGTGTCCTGCGACGTCCCGACTCGTGCCATCGCCACGCCCTGCCATGTCCTGACGCGTCCTGACACGTGCCATGGCATGTCCTGATGCGTCCTGACACATGCCATGGCCATGTCCTGATGCGTCCTGACACGTGCCATGGCCATGTCCTGACGACGTCATGAGTCCTGCCATGTCCTGCGACGTCATGAGTCCTGCCATGGCCACGCCCTGCCATGTCCTGACGTGTCCTGACACGTGCCACTGCCATGTCCTGACGCGTCCTGACACGTGCCATGGCCATGTCCTGACTCGTCTTGCGACGTCCTGACTCGTGCCATGGCCATGTCCTGATGCGTCCTGACACGTGCCATGGCCATGTCCTGACGCGTCCTGCGACGTCCTGACTCTTGCCATGGCCACGCCCTGCCATGTACTGCGACGTCATGAGTCATGCCATGGGCACGCCCTGCCATGTCCTGACGTGTCCTAACACGTGCCACTACCATGTCCTGACGCGTCCTGACACGTGCCATGGCCATGTCCTGACACGTTGGCGACGTTACGACTCGTGCCATGGCCACGCCCTGCCATGTCCTGCGACGTCCCGACTCGTGCCATGGCCACGCCCTGCCATGTTCTGCGACGTCCCGACTCGTGCCATGGCCACGCCCTGCCATGTCCTGACGCGTCCTGACACGTGCCATGGCCATGTCCTGATGCGTCCTAACACGTGCCATGGCCACGCCCTGCCGTGTCCTACGACGTCCCGACTCGTGCCATCGCCACGCCCTGCCATGTCCTGACGCGTCCTGTTACGTGCCATGGCATGTCCTGATGCGTCCTGACACATGCCATGGCCATGTCCTGATGCGTCCTGACACGTGCCATGGCCATGTCCTGACGACGTCATGAGTCTTGCCATGTTCTGCGACGTCATGAGTCCTTCCATGGCCACGCCCTGCCATGTCCTGACGTGTCCTGACTCGTCTTGCGACGTCCTGACTCGTGCCATGGCCATGTCCTGACTCGTCTTGCGACGTCCTGACTCGTGCCATGGCCATGTCCTGATGCGTCCTGACACGTGCCATGGCCACGCCCTGCCGTGTCCTGCGACGTCCCGACTCGTGCCATCGCCACGCCCTGCCATGTCCTGACGCGTCCTGACACGTGCCATGGCCATGTCCTGACGCGTCCTGACACGTGCCATGGCCATGTCCTGGCTCGTCTTGCGATGTCCTGACTCGTTCCATGGCCATGTCCTGATGCGTCCTGACACGTGCCATGGCCACGCCCTGCCGTGTCCTGCGACGTCCCGACTCGTGCCATCGCCACGCCCTGCCATGTCCTGACGCGTCCTGACACGTGCCATGGCCATGTCCTGATGCGTCCTGACACGTGCCATGGCCATGTCCTGACGCGTCCTGCGACGTCCTAACTCTTGCCATGGCCACGCCCTGCCATGTCCTGCGACGTCATGAGTCCTGCCATGGCCACGCCCTGCCATGTCCTGACGTGTCCTGACACGTGCCACTGCCATGTCCTGACGCGTCCTGACACGTGCCATGGCCATGTCCTGACTCGTCCTGCGACGTCCTGACTCGTGCTATGGCCATGTCCTGACTCGTTCTGCGACTTCCTGATTCGTGCCATGGCCATGTCTTGACACGTGTCGACCAGCCGTCGACCAGCCGTCGCCCGACGCTACTGCTCAAACCACCCTGACTTTCCACCACCGCCGCCAACGACCACCAACATCATTGCGCTTGACATGTTTCTAAGCATTGATTAGAATTAGACATGGTGCGACGTGGTGCGGCTTGGAGCGACGTAGTGCGATGTCGTGCCATGGCCACGTCTTGACACGTACTATGGCCAAGTCCTGACACGTCCTGACACGTACCGTGACCAGATGTCGTGCCATGGCCACGTCTTGACACGTACCATTGCCAAGTCCTGACACGTCCTAACAGGTACCATGACCATACCCTGCCATGTCGTACGCGTCCTTACACGGACCATGGCCATGGCCAGACACGTCCTGACACGTATCATGACCATATCCTGCCATGTCATGCGACGTCCTTGCACGTACAATGGCCATGGCCTGACACGTCAAGACACGTACCATGACCATATCCTGCCATGTCTTGCGACGTCCTGAATCATGCTATGGCCACGTCCTGACGCGTCCTGACACGTACCATGGCCACGCCCTAACGCATCCTGACACGTACCATAGCCATATCTTGCCATGTCCTGCGACATCCTGACTCATGCCATGACCACGCCCTGCTACGTCCTGACGCGTGCCATGGCCATGACTGTGAGGTCCTGACTCGTACCATGGCCACGCCCTGCCACGTCCTGACACGTGCCATGGCCATGTCCGGACACGTCCTACGACGTCCCGACTCGTGCCATGGCCATGTCCGGTGACGTCCTGACTCGTGCCATGGCCACTCCCTGCCATGTCCTGCGACGTCCCGACTCGTGCCATGGCCACGCCCTGCCACGTCCTGACGCGTCCTGACACGTGCCATGGCCATGTCGTGATGCGTCCTGACTCATGCAATGGCCATGTCCTGATGCGTCCTGACACGTGCCATGGCCATGTCCTGACGCGTCCTACGACGTCCTGAGTCTTGCAATGGCCACGCCCTGCCATGTACTGCGACGTCATGAGTCATGCCATGGGCACGCCCTGCCATGTCCTGGCGTGTCCTAACACGTGCCACTACCATGTCCTGACGCGTCCTGACACGTGCCATGGCCATGTCCTGACACGTTGGCGACGTTACGACTCGTGCCATGGCCACACCCTGCCATGTCCTGCGACGTCCCGACTCGTGCCATGGCCACGCCCTGCCATGTTCTGCGACGTCCCGACTCGTGCCATGGCCACGCCCTGCCATGTCCTGACGCGTCCTGACACGTGCCATGGCCATGTCCTGATGCGTCCTGACACGTGCCATGGCCACGCCCTGCCGTGCCCTGCGACGTCCCGACTCATGCCATCGCCACGCCCTGCCATGTCCTGACGCGTCCTGACACGTGCCATGGCATGTCCTGACGCGTCCTGACATATGCCATGGCCATGTCCTGATGCATCCTGACACGTGCCATGGCCATGTCCTGACGCGTCCTGCGACGTCCTAACTCTTGCCATGGCCACGCCCTGCCATGTCCTGCGATGTCCCGACTCGTGCCATCGCCACGCCCTGCCATGTCCTGACGCGTCCTGACACGTGCCATGGCATGTCCTGATGCGTCCTGACACATGCCTTGGCCATGTCCTGATGCGTCCTGACACGTGCCATGGCCATGTCCTGACGACGTCATGAGTCCTGCCATGTCCTGCGACGTCATGAGTCCTTCCATGGCCACGCCCTGCCATGTCCTGACGTGTCCTGACACGTGCCACTGCCATGTCCTGACGCGTCCTGACACGTGCCATGGCCATGTCCTGACTCGTCTTGCGACGTCCTGACTCGTGCCATGGCCATGTCCTGATGCGTCCTGACACGTGCCATGGCCACGCCCTGCCGTGTCCTGCGACGTCCCGACTCGTGCCATCGCCACGCCCTGCCATGTCCTGACGCGTCCTGACACGTGCCATGGCATGTCCTGATGCGTCCTGACACTTGCCATGGCCATGTCCTGATGCATCCTGACTCGTGCCATGGCCACGCCCTGCCATGTCCTGACGCGTCCTGACACGTGCCATGGCCATGTCCTGATGCGTCCTGACACGTGCCATGGCCACGCCCTGCCGTGTCCTGCGACGTCCCGACTCGTGCCATCGCCACGCCCTGCCATGTCCTGACGCGTCCTGACACGTGCCATGGCATGTCCTGATGCGTCCTGACACATGCCATGGCCATGTCCTGATGCGTCCTGACACGTGCCATGGCCATGTCCTGACGACGTCATGAGTCCTGCCATGTCCTGCGACGTCATGAGTCCTGCCATGGCCACGCCCTGCCATGTCCTGACGTGTCCTGACACGTGCCACTTCCATGTCCAGACACGTCCTGACACGTACCATGGCCACGCCCTAACGCATCCTGACACGTACCATAGCCATATCTTGCCATGTCCTGCGACATCCTGACTCATGCCATGACCACGCCCTGCTACGTCCTGACGCGTGCCATGGCCATGTCCTGTGACGTCCTGACTCGTGCCATGGCCACGCCCTGCCACGTCCTGACGCGTGCCATGGCCATGTCCGGACACGTCTTGCGACGTCCCGACTCGTGCCATGGCCATGTCCTGTGACGTCCTGACTCGTGCCATGGCCACGCCCTGCCATGTCCTGCGACGTCCCGACTCGTGCCATGGCCACGCCCTGCCATGTCCTGACGCGTCCTGACACGTGCCATGGCCATGTCCTGATGCGTCCTGACTCATGCCATGGCCATGTCCTGATGCGTCCTGACACGTGCCATGGCCATGTCCTGACGCGTCCTACGACGTCCTGACTCTTGCCATGGCCACGCCCTGCCATGTACTGCGACGTCATGAGTCATGCCATGGGCACGCCCTGCCATGTCCTGACGTGTCCTAACACGTGCCACTACCATGTCCTGACGCGTCCTGACACGTGCCATGGCCATGTCCTGACACGTTGGCGACGTTACGACTCGTGCCATGGCCACGCCCTGCCATGTCCTGCGACGTCCCGACTCGTGCCATGGCCACGCCCTGCCATGTTCTGCGACGTCCCGACTCGTGCCATGGCCACGCCCTGCCATGTCCTGACGCGTCCTGACACGTGCCATGGCCATGTCCTGATGCGTCCTGACATGTGCCATGGCCACGCACAGCCGTGTCCAGCGACGTCCCGACTCATGCCATCGCCACGCCTTGCCATGTCCTGACGCGTCCTGACACGTGCCATGGCATGTCCTGACGCGTCCTGACACATGCCATGGCCATGTCTTGATGCGTCCTGACACGTGCCATGGCCATGTCCTGACGCGTTCTGCGACGTCCTTACTCTTGCCATGGCCACGCCCTGCCATGTCCTACGATGTCCCGACTCGTGCCATCGCCACGCCCTGCCATGTCCTGATGCGTCCGGACACGTGCCATGGCATGTCCTGATGCGTCCTGTTACATGCCTTGGCCATGTCCTGATGCGTCCTGACACGTGCTATGGCCATGTTCTGACGACGCCATGAGTCCTACCATGTCCTGCAACGTCATGAGTCCTTCCATGGCCACGCCCTGCCATGTCCTGACGTGTCCTGACACGTGCCACTGCCATGTCCTGACGCGTCCTGACACGTGCCATGGCCATGTCCTGACTCGTCTTGCGACGTCCTGACTCGTGCCATGGCCATGTCCTGATGCGTCCTGACACGTGCCATGGCCACGCCGTGCCGTGTCCTGCGACGTCCCGACTCGTGCCATCGCCACGCCCTGCCATGTCCTGACGCGTCCTGACACGTGCCATGGCATGTCCTGATGCGTCCTGACACTTGCCATGGCCATGTCCTGATGCATCCTGACTCGTGCCATGGCCACGCCCTGCCATGTCCTGACGCGTCCTGACACGTGCCATGGCCATGTCCTGATGCGTCCTGACACGTGCCATGGCCACGCCCTGCCGTGTCCTGCAACGTCCCGACTCGTGCCATCGCCACGCCCTGCCATGTCCTGACGCGTCCTGACACGTGCCATGGCATGTCTTGATGCGTCCTGACACATGCCATGGCCATGTCCTGATGCGTCCTGACACGTGCCATGGCCATGTCCTGACGACGTCATGAGTCCTGCCATGTCCTGCGACGTCATGAGTCCTGCCATGGCCACGCCCTGCCATGTCCTGACGTGTCCTGACACGTGCCACTGCCATGTCCTGACGCGTCCTGACACGTGCCATGGCCATGTCCTGACTCGTCTTGCGACGTCCTGACTCGTGCCATGGCCATGTCCTGATGCGTCCTGACACGTGCCATGGCCATGTCCTGACGCGTCCCACGACGTACTGACTCTTGCCATGGCCACGCCCTGCCATGTACTGCGACATCATGAGTCATGCCAATGGCACGCCCTGCCATGTCCTGACGTGTCCTAACACGTGCCACGACCATGTCCTGACGCGTCCTAACACGTGCCATGGCCATCTCCTGACACGTTGGCGACATTACGACTCGTGCCATGGCCATGCCCTGCCATGTCTTGCGATGTCCTGACTCGTGCCATGGCCATGTCCTGATGCGTCCTGACACGTGCCATGGCCACGCCCTGCCGTGTCCTGCGACATCCCGACTCGTGCCATCGCCACGCCCTGCCATGTCTTGACGCGTCCTGACACGTGCCATGCCCATGTCCTGATACGTCCTGACACGTTCCATGCCCATGTCCTGACGACGTCATGAGTCTTGCCATGTTCTGCGACGTCATGAGTCCTTCCATGGCCATGCCCTGCCATGTCCTGACGTGTCCTGACTCGTCTTGCGACGTCCCGACTCGTGCCATGGCCATGTCCTGACTCGTCTTGCGACGTCCTGACTCGTGCCATGGCCACGCCCTGCCGTGTCCTGCGACATCCCGACTCGTGCCATCGCCACGCCCTGCCATGTCCTGACGCATCCTGACACGTGCCATGGCATGTCCTGATGCGTCCTGACACTTGCCATGGCCATGTCCTGATGCGTCCTGACACGTGCCATGGCCATGTCCTGACGCGTCCTGCGACGTCCTGACTCTTGCCATGGCCACGCCCTGCCATGTACTGCGACGTCATGAGTCATGCCATGGGCACGCCCTGCCATGTCCTGACGTGTCCTAACACGTGCCAATACCATGTCCTGACGCGTCCTGACACGTGCCATGGCCACGCCCTACAATGTCCTGCGACGTCCCGACTCGTGCCATGGCCACGACCTGCCATGTCCTGACGCGTCCTGACACGTGCCATGGCCATGTCCTGATGCGTCCTGACACGTGCCATGGCCACGCCCTGCCGTGTCCTACGACGTCCCGACTCGTGCCATCGCCACGCCCTGCCATGTCCTGACGCGTCCTGACACGTGCCATGGCATGTCCTGATGCGTCCTGACACATGCCATGGCCATGTCCTGATGCGTCCTGACACGTGCCATGGCCATGTCCTGACGACGTCATGAGTCCTGCCATGTCCTGCGACGTCATGAGTCCTTCCATGGCCACGCCCTGCCATGTCCTGACATGTCCTGGCACGTGCCACTGCCATGTCCTAACGCGTCCTAACACGTGTCATAGCCACGTCCTGACTCGTGCAATGGCCATGTCCTGATGCGACCTGACACGTGCCATGGCCACGCCCTGCCGTGTCCTGTGACTTCCCGTCTCGTGCCACTGCCACGCCCTGCCATGTCCTGATGCGTCCCGACACGTGCCATGGCCATGTCCTGACGCGTCATGCGACGTCCTTGCTCTTGCCATGGCCACGCCCTGCCATTTTCTGCGACATCATGAGTCCTGCCATGGCCACGCCTTGCCATGTCCTGACGTGTCCTGCCACGTGCCACTGCCATGTCCTGACGCGTCCTAACACGTGCCATGGCCATGTCCTGACTCATCCTGCGATGTCCTGACTCGTGCCATGGCCATGTCCTGACACGTCCTGCGACGTCCCGACTCGTGCCATGGCCATGTCCTGACGCGTCCTGCGACGTCCCGACTCGTGCCATGGCAACGCCCTGCCATGTCCTGCGACGTCTCGACTCGTGCCATCGCCACGCCCTGCCATGTCTTGATGTGTCCTGACACGTGCCATGGCATGTCCTGATGTGTCCTGACACATGCCATGGCCATGTCCCGATGCGTCCTGACACGTGCCATGGCCATGTCCTGACGACGTCATGAGTCCTGCCATGTCCTGCAACATCATGAGTCCTTCCATGGCCACGCCCTGCCATGTCCTGACGTGTCCTGACACGTGCCACTGCCATGTCCTGACGCGTCCTGACACGTGCCATGGCCATGTCCTGACTCGTCTTGCGACGTCCTGACTCGTGCCATGGCCATGTCCTGATGCGTCCTGACACGTGCCATGGCCACGCCCTGCCGTGTCCTGCGACGTCCCGACTCGTGCCATCGCCACGCCCTGCCATGTCCTGACGCGTCCTGACACGTGCCATGGCATGTCCTGATGCGTCCTGACACGTGCCATGGCATGTCCTGATGCGTCCTGACACGTGCCATGGCCATGTCCTGACGCGTCCTGACACGTGCCATGGCCATGTCCTGATGCGTCCTGACACGTGCCATGGCCACGCCCTGCCGTGTCCTGCGACGTCCCGACTCGTGCCATCGCCACGCCCTGCCATGTCCTGACGCGTCCTGACACGTGCCATGGCCATGTCCTGATGCGTCCTGACACGTGCCATGGCCATGTCCTGACGACGTCATGAGTCTTGCCATGTTCTGCGACGTCATGAGTCCTTCCATGGCCACGCCCTGCCATGTCCTGACGTGTCCTGACTCGTCTTGCGACGACCCGACTCGTGCCATGGCCATGTCCTGACTCGTCTTGCGATGTACTGACTCGTGCCAAGGCCACGCCCTGCTAAGTCCTGTGACGTCCCGACTCGTGCCATCGCCACGCCCTGCTATGTCCTGATGCATCCTGACACGTGCCATGGCATGTCCTGATGCGTCCTGACACTTGCCATGGCCATGTTCTGATGTGTCCTGACACGTGCCATGGCCATGACCTGACGCGTCCTGCGACGTCCTGACTCTTGCCATGGCCACACCCTGCCATGTACTGCGACATCATGAGTCATGCCATGGGCACGCCCTGCCATGTCCTGACGTGTCCTAACACATGCTAATTCCATGTCCTGACGCGTCCTGACTCGTGCCATGGCCACGCCCTGCCATGTTCTGCGACGTCCCGACTCGTGCCATGGCCACGCCCTGCCATGTCCTGACGCGTCCTGACACGTGCCATGGCCATGTCCTGATGCGTCCTGACACGTGCCATGGCCACGCCCTGCCGTGTCCTACGACGTCCCGACTCGTGCCATCGCCACGCCCTGCCATGTCCTGACGCGTCCTGACACGTGCCATGGCATGTCCTGATGCGTCCTGACACATGCCATGGCCATGTCCTGATGCGTCCTGACACGTGCCATGGCCATGTCCTGACGCGTCCTGCGACGTCCTCACTCTTGCCATGGCCACGCCCTGCCATGTCCTGCGACGTCATGAGTCCTTCCATGGCCACGCCCTGCCATGTCCTGACGTGTCCTGACACGTGCCACTGCCATGTCCTGACGCGTCCTGACACGTGCCATGGCCATGTCCTAATTCGTGCCATGGCCATGGCTTGATGCGTCCTGACACGTGCCATGGCCACGCCCAGCCGTGTCCTGCAACGTCTCGACTCGTGCCATCGCCACGCCTTGCCATGCCCTGATGCGTCCTGACACTTGCCATGGCCATGTCCTGACGCATCCTGCGACGTCCTAGCTCTTGCCATAGCCACGCTCTGCCATGTCCTGCGACGTCATGAGTCCTGCCTATGGCCACGCCTTGCCATGTCCTGACGTGTCCTGACACGTGCCACTGCCATGTCCTGACGCGTCCTGACACGTGCCATAGCCATGTCCTGACTCATCCTGCGACGTCCTGACTCGTGCCATGGCCATGTCCTGACTCGTCCTGCGACTTCCTGACGCGTGCCATGGCCATGTCCTGATGCGTTCTGCGACGTCCTTACTCTTGCCATGGCCACGCCCTGCCATGTCCTACGACGTCCCGACTCGTGCCATCGCCACGCCCTGCCATGTCCTGATGCGTCCTGACACGTGCCATGGCATGTCCTGATGCATCCTGTTACATGCCTTGGCCATGTCCTGATGCGTCCTGACACGTGCCATGGCCATGTCCTGACGACGCCATGAGTCCTTCCATGTCCTGCAACGTCATGAGTCCTTCCATGGCCATGCCCTGCCATGTCCTGATGTGTCCTGACACGTGCCACTGCCATGTCCTGACGCGTCCTGACACGTGCCATGGCCATGTCCTGACTCGTCTTGCGACGTCCTGACTCGTGCCATGGCCATGTCCTGATGCGTCCTGACACGTGCCATGGCCACGCCGTGCCGTGTCCTGCGACGTCCCGACTCGTGCCATCGCCCCGCCCTGCCATGTCCTGACGCGTCCTGACAAGTGCCATGGCATGTCCTGATGCGTCCTGACACTTGCCATGGCCATGTCCTGATGCGTCCTGACACTTGCCATGGCAATGTCCTGACGCGTCCTGACACGTGCCATGGCCATGTCCTGATGTGCCATGGCCACGCCCTGCCGTGTCCTGCGACGTCCCGACTCGTGCCATCGCCACGCCCAGCCATGCCTGACGCGTCCTGACACGTGCCATGGCATGTCTTGATGCGTCCTGACACATGCCATGGCCATGTCCTGATGTGTCCTGACACGTGCCATGGCCATGTCCTGACGACGTCATGAGTCCTACCATGTCCTGCGACGTCATGAGTCCTGCCATGGCCACGCCCTGCCATGTCCTGACGTGTCCTGACACGTGCCACTGCCATGTCCAGACGCGTCCTGACACGTGCCATGGCCATGTCCTGACTCGTCTTGCGACGTCCTGACTCGTGCTAGGGCCATGTCCTGATGCGTCCTGACACGTGCCATGGCCATGTCCTGACGCGTCCTACGACGTACTGACTCTTGCCATGGCCACGCCCTGCCATGTACTGCGACGTCATGAGTCATGCCATGGGCACGCCCTGCCATGTCCTGACGTGTCCTAACACGTGCCACTACCATGTCCTGACGCGTCCTGACACGTGCCATGGCCATGTCCTGACACGTTGGCGACATTACGACTCGTGCCATGGCCACGCCCTGCCATGTCCTGCGACGTCCCGACTCATGCCATGGCCACGCCCTGCCATGTTCTGCGACGTCCCGACTCGTGCCATGGCCACGCCCTGCCATGTCCTGACGCGTCCTGACACTTGCCATGGCCATGTCCTGATGCGTCCTGACACATGCCACGGCCATGTCCTGACGCGCCCTATCACGTCTTGACTCTGGCCATGGCCACGCCCTGCCATGCACTGCGACGTCATAAGTCATGCCATGGGCACGCATGGCCATGCCCTGCCATGTCCTGACACGTGTCATGGCCATGTCCTGATGCGTCCTGATACGTGCCATGGCCATGTCCTGACACGTTGGCGACATTACGACTCGTGCCATGGCCACGCCCTGCCATGTCCTGCGACGTCCCGACTCGTGCCATGGCCACACCCTGCCATGTTCTGCGACGTCCCGACTCGTGTCATGGCCACACCCTGCCATGTGCTGACGCGTCCTGACACGTGCCATGGCCACGCCCTGCCTTGTCCTACGACGTCCCGACTCGTGCCATCGCCACGCCCTGCCATGTCCTGACACGTCCTGACACGTGCCATGGCATGTCCAGACACGTCCTACGACATCCCGACTTGTGCCATGGCCATGTCCGGTGACGTCCTGACTCGTGCCATGGCCACTCCCTGCCATGTCCTGCGACGTCCCGACTCGTGCCATGGCCACGCCCTGCCATGTCCTGACGCGTCCTGACACGTGCCATGGCCATGTCCTGATGCGTCCTGACTCATGCAATGGCCATGTCCTGATGCGTCCTGACACGTGCCATGGCCATGTCCTGACGCGTCCTACGACGTCCTGACTCTTGCCATGGCCACGCCCTGCCATGTACTGCGACGTCATGAGTCATGCCATGGGCACGCCCTGCCATGTCCTGACGTGTCCTAACACGTGCCACTACCATGTCCTGACGCGTCCTGACACGTGCCATGGCCATGTCCTGACACGTTGGCGACGTTACGACTCGTGCCATGGCCACGCCCTGCCATGTCCTGCGACGTCCCGACTCGTGCCATGGCCACGCCCTGCCATGTCCTGACGCGTCCTGACACGTGCCATGGCCATGTCCTGATGCGTCCTGACACGTGCCATGGCCACGCCCTGCCGTGTCCAGCGACGTCCCGACTCATGCCATCGCCACGCCTTGCCATGTCCTGACGCGTCCTGACACGTGCCATGGCATGTCTTGATGCGTCCTGACACATGCCATGGCCATGTCTTGATGCGTCTTGACACGTGCCATGGCCACGCCCTGCAATGTCCTGCGACGTCATGAGTCCTGCCATGGCCACGCCCTCATTTTCCTGACGTGTCCTTACACGTGCCACTGCCATGTCCTGACGCGTCCTGACACGTGCCATGGCCATGTCCTGACTCGTCTTGCGACGTCCTAACTCGTGCCATGGCCATTCCTGATGCGTCCTGACACGTGCCATGGCCACGCCCAGCCGTGTCCTGCAACGTCTCGACTCATGCCATCGCCACGCCCTGCCATGCCCTGATGCGTCCTGACACTTGCCATGGCCATGTCCTGACACATCCTGCGACGTCCTAGCTCTTGCCATAGCCACGCTCTGCCATGTCCTGCGACGTCATGAGTCCTGCCTATGGCCACGCCTTGCCATGTCCTGACGTGTCCTGACACGTGCCACTGCCATGTCCTGACGCGTCCGGACACGTGCCATAGCCATGTCCTGACTCATCCTGCAACGTCCTGACTCGTGCCATGGCCATGTCCTGACTCGTCCTGCGACTTCCTGACGCGTGCCATGGCCATGTCCTGATGCGTTCTGCGACGTCCTTACTCTTGCCATGGCCACGCCCTGCCATGTCCTACGACGTCCCGACTCGTGCCATCGCCACGCCCTGCCATGTCCTGATGCGTCCTGACACGTGCCATGGCATGTCCTGATGCATCCTGTTACATGCCTTGGCCATGTCCTGATGCGTCCTGACACGTGCCATGGCCATGTCCTGACGACGCCATGAGTCCTTCCATGTCCTGCAACGTCATGAGTCCTTCAATGGCCATGCCCTGCCGTGTCCTGATGCGTCCCGACTCGTGCCATCGCCCCGCCCTGCCATGTCCTGACGCGTCCTGACAAGTGCCATGGCATGTCCTGATGCGTCCTGACACTTGCCATGGCCATGTCCTGATGCGTCCTGACACTTGCCATGGCAATGTCCTGACGCGTCCTGACACGTGCCATGGCCATGTCCTGATGTGCCATGGCCACGCCCTGCCGTGTCCTGCGACGTCCCGACTCGTGCCATCGCCACGCCCAGCCATGCCTGACGCGTCCTGACACGTGCCATGGCATGTCTTGATGCGTCCTGACACATGCCATGGCCATGTCCTGATGTGTCCTGACACGTGCCATGGCCATGTCCTGACGACGTCATGAGTCCTGCCATGTCCTGCGACGTCATGAGTCCTGCCATGGCCACGCCCTGCCATGTCCTGACGTGTCCTGACACGTGCCACTGCCATGTCCAGACGCGTCCTGACACGTGCCATGGCCATGTCCTGACTCGTCTTGCGACGTCCTGACTCGTGCTAGGGCCATGTCCTGATGCATCCTGACACGTGCCATGGCCATGTCCTGACGCGTCCTACGACGTACTGACACCATGTCCTGACGCGTCCTGACACGTGCCATGGCCATGTCCTGACACGTTGGCGACATTACGACTCGTGCCATGGCCACGCCCTGCCATGTCCTGCGACGTCCCGACTCATGCCATGGCCACGCCCTGCCATGTTCTGCGACGTCCCGACTCGTGCCATGGCCACGGCCTGCCATGTCCTGACGCGTCCTGACACTTGCCATGGCCATGTCCTGATGCGTCCTGACACGTGCCATGGCCATGACTTGACGCGTCTTGCGACGTCCTGACTCTTGCCATGGCCACGCCCTGCCATGTGCTGCGACGTCATGAGTCATGCCATGGGCACGCTCTGCCATGTCCTGACGTGCCCTGACACGTGCTAATTCCATGTCCTGACGCGTCCTGACACGTGCCATGGCCGTGTCCTGACATGTTGGCGACGTTACGACTCGTGCCATGTCCACGCCCTGCCATGTCCTGCGACGTCCCGATTCGTGCCATGGCCACACCCTGCCATGTTCTGCGACGTCCCGACTCGTGTCATGGCCACGCCCTGCCATGTCCTGACGCGTCCTGACACGTGCCATGGCCATGTTCTGATGCGTCCTGACACGTGCCATGGCCACGCCCTGCCTTGTCCTACGACGTCCCGACTCGTGCCATCGCCACGCCCTGCCATGTCCTGACACGTCCTGACACGTGCCATGGCATGTCCAGACACGTCCTACGACATCCCGACTTGTGCCATGGCCATGTCCGGTGACGTCCTGACTCGTGCCATGGCCACTCCCTGCCATGTCTTGTGACGTCCCGACTCGTGCCATGGCCACGCTCTGCCACGTCCTGACGCGTCCTGACACGTGCCATGGCCATGTCCTGATGCGTCCTGACTGATGCAATGGCCATGTCCTGATGCATCCTGACACGTCCCATGGCCATGTCCTGACGCGTCCTACGACGTCCTGACTCTTGCAATGGCCACGCCCTGCCATGTACTGCGACGTCATGAGTCATGCCATGGGCACGCCCTGCCATGTCCTGGCGTGTCCTAACACGTGCCACTACCATGTCCTGACGCGTCCTGACACGTGCCATGGCCATGTCCTGACACGTTGGCGACGTTACGACTCGTGCCATGGCCACGCCCTGCCATGTCCTGCAACGTCCCGACTCGTGCCATGGCCACGCCCTGCCATGTCCTGACGCGTCCTGACACGTGCCATGGCCATGTCCTGATGCGTCCTGACACGTGCCATGGCCACGCCCTGCCGTGTCCAGCGACGTCCCGACTCATGCCATCGCCACGCCTTGCCATGTCTTCGCGCGTCCTGACACGTGCCATGGCTTGTCCTGATGCGTCCTGACACATGCCATGGCCATGTCTTGATGCGTCTTGACACGTGCCATGGCCACGCCCTGCAATGTCCTGCGACGTCATGAGTCCTGCCATGGCCACGCCCTGCAATTTCCTGACGTGTCCTTACACGTGCCACTGCCATGTCCTGACGCGTCCTGACACGTGCCATGGCCATGTCCTGACTCGTCTTGCAACGTCCTGACTCGTGCCATGGCCATTCCTGATGCGTCCTGACACGTGCCATGGCCACGCCCTGCTGTGTCGTACGACGTCCCGACTCGTGCTATCGCCACGACCTACCATGTCCTGACGCGTCCTGACACGTGCCATGGCATGTCCTGATGCGTCTTGACACATGCCATGGCCTTGTCCTGATGCGTCCTGACACGTGCCATGGCCATGTCCTGACGCGTCCTGCGACTTCCTAACTCTTGCCATGGCCACGCCTTACCATGTCCTGACCTGTCCTGACACGTGCCACTGCCATGTCCTGACGCGTCCTGACACGTGCTATAGCCATGTCCTGACTCGTCCTGCAACGTCCTGACTCGTGCCATGGCCATGTCCTGACTCGTCCTGCGACTTCCTGACGCGTGCCATGGCCATGTCCTGACACGTGTCGACCAGCCGTCGCCCGACGCTACCGCTCAAACCACCCTGACTTTCCACCACCACCGCCAACGACCACCAACATCATTGCGCTTGACATGTTTCTAAGCATTGGTTAGAATTAAACGTGGTGCGACGTGGTGCGGCTTGGAGCGACGTAGTGCGATGTCGTGCCATGGCCACGTCTCGACACGTACCATGGCCAAGTCCTGACACGTCCTGACACGTACCATGACCAGATGTCGTGCCATGGCCACGTCTTGACACGTACCATGGCCAAGTCCTGACACGTCCTAACACGTACCATGACCATACCCTGCCATGTCCTACGCGTCCTTACACGTACCATGGCCATGGCCAGACACGTCTTGACACGTACCATGACCATATCCTGCCATGTCCTGCGATGTCCTTAAACGTACAATGGCCATGGCCTGACATGTCATGACACGTACCATGATCATATCCTGCCTTGTCTTGCGACGTCCAATATAGTGCCATGGCCACGTCCTGACGCATCCTGACACGTACCATGGCCACGCCTTGACGCGTCCTGACACGTACCATGGCCATATCCTGCCATGTCCTGCGACATCCTGACTCATGCCATGACCACGCCCTGCTACGTCCTGACGCGTGCCATGGCCATGTCTGTGAGGTCCTGACTCGTGCCATGGCCACGCCCTGCCACGTCTTGACACGTGCCATGGCCTTGTCCGGACAAGTCCTGCGACGTCCCGACTCGTGCCATGGCCACGCCCTGCGATGTCCTGACGCATCCTTACACGTGCCCTAGCCATGTCCTGATGCATCCTGACACGTGCCATGGCCACGCCCTGCCGTGTCCTACGACGTCCCGACTCGTGCCATCGCCACGCCCTGCCATGTCTTGACGCGTCCTTACAGGTGCCATGGCATGTCCTGATGCATTCTGACACATGTCTTGGCCATGTCCTGATGCGTCCTGACACGTGCCATGGCCATGTCCTGACGACGTCATGAGTCCTGCCATGTCCTGCAACGTCATGAGTCCTTCCATGGCCATGCCCTGCCATGTCCTGACGTGTCTTGACACGTGCCACTGCCATGTCCTGACGCGTCCTGACACGTGCCATGGCCATGTCCTGACTCGTGCCATGGCCATGTCCTGATGCGTCCTGACACGTGCCATGGCCACGCCCTGCCGTGTCCTGCGACGTCCCGACTCGTGCCATCGCCACGCCCTGCCATGTCCTGACGCGTCCTGACACGTGCCATGGCATGTCCTGATGCGTCCTGACACTTCCCATGGCCATGTCCTGATGCATCCTGACACGTGACATGGCCATGTCCTGACGCGTCCTGCGACGTCCTAACTCTTGCCATGGCCACGCCCAGCCATGTCCTGCGACGTCATGAGTCCTGCCATGGCCACGCCTTGCCATGTACTGACATGTCCTGACACGTGCCATTGCCATGTCCTGACGCGTCCTGACACGTGCCATGGCCATGTCATGACTCGTCCTGCGACTTCCTGACTCGTGCAATGGCCATGTCCTGACACGTGTCGACTAGCCGTCGCCCGACGCTACCGCTCAAACCACCCTGACTTTCCACCACCGCCGCCAACGACCACCAACATCATTGCGCTTAACATGTTTCTAAGCATTGATTAGAATTAGACATGGTGCGACATGGTGCGACGTGGTGCGGCTTGGAGCGACGTAGTTCAATGTCGTGCCATGGCCACGTCATGACACGTACTATGGCCAAGTGCTGACACGTCCTGACACGTACCGTGACCAGATGTCGTGCCATGGCCACATCTCGACACGTACCATGGCCAAGTCCTGACACGTCCTTACACGTACCATGACCATACCCTGCCATGTCATACGCGTCCTTACACGTACCATGGCCATGGCAGACACATCCTGACACGTACCATGACCATATCCTGCCATGTCCTGCGACGTCCTTACACGTACAATGGCCATGGCCTGACACGTCATGACACGTACCATGATCATATCCTGCCATGTCTTGCGACGTCCTGAATCGTGCCATGGCCACGCCCTGACGCGTCCTGACACGTACCATGGCCATATCTTGCCATGTCCTGCGACATCCTAACTCATGCCATGACCACGCCCGGCTACATCCTGACGCGTGCCATGGCCATGTCTGTGAGGTCATGACTCGTGCCATGGCCATGCCCTGCCACGTCCTGACACGTGCCATGGCCATGTCTGGACACATCCTACGACGTCCCGACTTGAGCCATGGCCATGTCCGGTGACGTCCTGACTCGTGCCATGGCCACGCCCTGCCATGTATTGCGACGTCATGAGTCATGCCATGGGCACGCCCTGCCATGTCCTGGCATGTCCTAAAACATGCCACTACCATGTCCTGACGCGTCCCGAGACGTGCCATGGCCATGTCCTGACACGTTCGCGACGTTTCGACTCGTGCCATGGCCACGCCCTGCCATGTCCTGCAACGTCCCGACTCGTGCCATGGCCACGCCCTGCCATGTTCTGCGACGTCCCGACTCGTGCCATGGCCACGCCCTGCCATGTCCTGACGCGTCCTGACACGTGCCATGGCCATGTCCTGATGTGTCCTGACACGTGCCATGGCCACGCCCTGCAATGTCCTGCGACGTCCCGACTCGTGCCATCGCCACGCCCTCCCATGTCCTGACGCGTCCTGACACGTGCCATGGCATCTCCTGATGCGTTCTAACACATGCCATGGCCATGTCCTGATGCGTCCTGACACGTGCCATGGCCATGTCCTGACGCGTCCTGCGACGTCCTTACTCTTGCCATGGCCACGTCCTGCCATGTCCTGCGACGTCATGAGTCCTGCCATGGCCACGCCCTGCCATTTCCTGACGTGTCCTTACACGTGCCACTGCCATGTCCTGACGCATCCTGACACGTGCCATGACCATGTTCTGACTCGTCTAGCGACGTCCTGACTCGTGCCATGGCCATGTCCTGATGCGTCCTGACACGTGCCACGGCCACGCCCTGCCGTGTCCTACGACGTCCCGACTCGTGCCATCGCCACGACCTACCATGTACTTACGCGCCCTGACACGTACCATGGCATGTCCTGATGAGTCCTGACACATGCCATGGCCATGTCCTGATGCGTCCTGACACGTGCCATGGCTATGTCCTGACGCTTCCTGCGACTTCCTAACTCTTGCCATGGCCACGCCCTGCCATGTCCTGCAACGTCATGAGCCCTCCCATGGCCACGCCTTGCCATGTCCTGACCTGTCCAGACACGTGCCACTGCCATGTCCTGACGCGTCCTGACACGTGCCATAGCCATGTCCTGACTCGTCCTGCGATGTCCTGACTCGTGCCATGGCCATGTCCTGACTCGTCCTACGACTTCCTAACGCGTGCCATGGCCATGTCCTGACACGTGTCGACCAGCCGTCACCAGACGCTACCGCTCAAACCACCCTGACTTTCCACCACCGCCGCCAACGACCACCAACATCATTGCGCTTGACATGTTTCTATGCATTGGTTAGAATTAGACGTGGTGTGACGTGGTGCGGCTTGGAGCGACGTAGTGCGATGTCGTGCCATGGCCACGTCTCGACACGTACCTTGGCCAAGTCCTGACACGTACCATGACCAGATGTCGTGCCATGGCCACGTCTTGACATGTACCATGGCCAAGTCCTGACACGTCCAAACACGTACCATGACCATACCCAGCCATGTCCTACGCGTCCTTACACGTACCATGGCCATGGCCAGACACGTCCTGACACGTACCATGACCATATCCTGCCATGTCCTGCGACGTCCTTACACGTACAATGGCCATGGCCTGACACGTCATGACACGTACCATGATCGTATCCTGCCATGTCTTACGACGTCCTGAATCGTGCCATGCCCACGTCCTGACACGTAGCATGGCCACGCCTTGACGCGTCCTGACACGTACCATGGCCATATCCTGCCAAGTCCTGCAACATCCTGACTCATGCCATGACCACGCCCTGCTACGTCCTGACGCGTGCCATGGCCATGTCTGTGAGGTCCTGACTCGTGCCATGGCCACGCCCTGCCACGTCCTGACACGTGCCATGGCCATGTCCGGACACGTCCTGCGACATCCCGACTCGTGCCATGGCCATGTCCGGTGATGTCCTAACTCGTGCCATGGCCACGCCCTGCCATGTCCTGACGCGTCCTGACACGTGCCATGGCCATGTCCTGATGCGTCCTGACTCATGCAATGGCCATGTCCTGATGCATCCTGACACGTGCCATGGCCACGTCTTGACGCGTCCTACGACGTCCTGACTCTTGCCATGGCCACGCCCTGCCATGTCCTGCAACGTCCGACTCGTGCCATGGCCACGCCCTGCCATGTTCTGCGACGTCTCGACTCGTGCCATGGCCACGCCCTGCCACGTCCTGACGCGTCCTGACACGTGCCATGGCCATGTCCTTATGCGTCCTGACACGTGCCATGGCCACGCCCTGCTGTGTCCTGCGACATCCCGACTCGTGCCATCGCCACGCCCTGCCAGGTCCTGCGACGTCATGAGTCCTGCCATGGCCACGCCCTGCCATTTCCTGACGTGTCCTTACACGTGCCACTGCCATGTCCTGACACGTCCTGACACGTGCCATGGCCATGTCCTGACTCGTCTTGCAACGTCCTGACTCGTGCCATGGCCATGTCCTGATGTGTCCTGACCCGTGCCATGGCCACACCCTACCGTGTCCTGCGACGTCCCGACTCGTGCCATCGCCACGACCTACCATGTCCGTACGCGTCCTGACATGTGCCATGGCATGTCTTGATGCGTCCTGACACATGCCAAGGCCATGTCCTGATGCGTCCTGACACGTGCCATGGCCATGTCCTGACACGTCCTACGACCTCCTAACTCTTGCCATGGCCACGCCCTGCCATGTCCTGCGACGTCATGAGTCCTGCCATGGCCACGCCTTGCCATGTCCTGACGTGTCCTGAAACGTGCCACTGCCATGTCCTGACGCGTCCTGACACGTGCCATAGCCATGTCCTGACACGTCCTGACACGTGCCATAGCCATGTCCTGACACGTCCTGCGACTTCCTAACTCGTGCCATGGCCATGTCCTGACACGTGTCGACTAGCCGTCGCCCGACGCTACTGCTCAAACCACCCTGACTTTCCACCACTGCTGCCAACGACCACCAACATCATTGCGCTTGACATGTTTCTAAGCATTGGTTAGAATTAAACGTGGTGCGATGTGGTGCGGCTTGGAGCGACGTAGTTCGATGTAGTGCCATGGCCACGTCTTGACACGTACCATAGCCAAGTCCTGACACATCCTGACACGTCCATGACCAGATGACGTGCCATGGCCACGTCTTGACACGTACCATGGCAAAGTCCTGACACGTCCTAACACGTACCATTACCATACCCTGCCATGTCCTACGCGTCCTTACACGTACCATGGCCATGGCCAGACACGTCCTGACACGTACCATGACCATATCCTGCCATGTCCTGCGACGTCCTTACACGTACAATGGCCATGGCCTGACACGTCATGACACGTACCATGATCATATCCTGCCATGTCTTGCGACGTCCTGAATCGTGCCATGGCCACGTCCTGACACGTCCTGACACGTACCATGGCCACGCCCTGACGCGTCCTGACACGTACCATGGCCATATCCTGCCATGTCCTGCGACATCCTGACTCGTGCCATGACCATGGCCTGCTACGTCCTGACGCGTGCCATGGCCATGTCCTGTGAGGTCCTGACTCGTGCCATGGCCACGCCCTGCCTTGTCCTGACGCGTGCCATGGCCATGTCCGGACACGTCCTGCGACGTCCCGACTCGTGCCATGGCCATGTCCTGTGACGTCCTGACTCGTGCCATGGCCACGCCCTGCCATGTCCTGCGACGTCCTGACTCGTGCCATGGCCACGCCCTGCCATGTCCTGACACGTCCTGACACGTGCCATGGCCATGTCCTGATGCGTCCTGACTCATGCAATGGCCATGTCCTGATGCGTCCTGACACGTGCCATGGCCATGTCCTGACGCGTCCTATGACGTCCTGACTCTTGCCATGGCCACGCCCTGCCATGTACTGCGACGTCATGAGTCATGCCATGGGCACGCCCTGCCATGTCCTGACGTGTCTAAACACGTGCCACTAACATGTCCTGACGCGTCCTGACACGTGCCTTGGCCATGTCCTGACTCGTCCTGCGACGTCCTTACTCGTGCCATGGCCATGTCCTGACACGTGTCGACCGGCTGTCGCCCGACGCTACTGCTCGAACCACCCTGAGTTTCCACCACCGTCGCCAACGTCCACCAACATCATTGCGCCTGACATGTTTCTAAGCATTGGTTATAATTAGACGTGGTGCGACGTGGTGCGGCTTAGAGCAACGTAGTGCGATGTCGTGCCATGGTCACGTCCTGACACGTACCATGGCATGTCCTGACACATTCTGACACGTACCATGACGATATACTGCCATGTCCAGCGACGTCCTGTCACGTACCATGGCCATGGCCCGACACGTCTTGACACGTACCATGACCTTATCTTGCCATGTCCTGCGACGTCCTGACACATTCTATGGCCATGGCCTGACACGTCATGACACGTACCATAACCATATCTTGCCATGTCCTGCGACGTGCTAAATCGTGCCATGGCCAAGTCCTGACGCGTCTTGACACGTACCATCACCATATCCTAATTGTCCTGTGACGTCCTGACTCATGCCATGACCACGTCCTGACGCGTGCCATGGCCATGTCCTGCGACGTCCTGACTCGTGCCATGGCCACGGCCTGCCACGTCCTGACGCGTGCCATGGCCATGTCTGGACGCGTCCTGACATGTACCATAGCCATAGCTTGCCATGTCCTGCGACTTCCTGACTCGTGCCATGGCCATAGCCTGCCATGTCCTGCGACGTCCTGACTCATACCATGGCAACGCCCTGCCATGTCCTGACGCGTCCTGACACATGCCATGGCCATGTCTTGACACGTACTGCGACGTTACGTCTCGTGCCATGGCCACGCCCTGCCATGTCCTGCCACGTCCTAACTCGTGCCATGGCAATGCCCTGCCATGTTCTGCGACGTCCCGACTCCTGCCATGGACACGCCCTGGCATGTCCTGACGCGTCCTGACACGTGCCATGGCCATGTCTTGATGCGTCCTGACTCATGCCATGGACATGTCCTGATGCGTCCTGACACGTGCCATGGCTGTCCTGATGCGTCCTGCGATGTCCTAACTCTTGCTATGGCCACGCCTTGCCATGTCATGCAACGTGATGAGTCATGCTATGGCCACGCCCTGCCATGTCCTGACGTGTCCGAACACGTGCCACTGCCATGTCCTGACGCGTCCTGACACGTGCCATGGCCATGTCCTGACACGTCCTTCGACGTCCTGACTCGTGCCATGGCCATGTCCTGACAAATGTCGACCAGACGTCGGCCGATGCTACTGCTCGAACCACCCCGACATTCCACCACCGCCGCCAACAACCACCAACATCATTGCGCTTGACATGTTTCTAAGCATTGGTTAGCAATAGACGTGGTGCGACGTGGTGCGGCTTGGAGCAACATAGTGCGATGTCGTGCCATGGCCACGTCTTGACACGTAACATGGCCAAGTCCTGACACGTCCTGACACGTACCATGACAATACCCTGCCATGTCCTACGCGTCCCTACATGTACCATGGCCATGGCTAGACACGGCCTGACGCGTACCATGACCATATCCTGCCATGTCCTGCGACGTCCTTACACGTACCATGGCTATGGCCTGACACGTCATGACACGTACCATGATCATATCCTACCATGTCTTGCGACGTCCTGAATCGTGCCATGGCCACGTCATGACGCGTCCTGACACGTACCATGGCCACGTCCTGACGCGTCCTGACACGTACCATGGCCATATCCTGCCAAGTCCTGCGACATCCTGACTTATGCTATGACCACGCCCTGCCACGTCCTGACACGTGCCATAGCCATGTCCGGACACGTCCTGCGACATCCTGACTCCTGCCATGGCCATGTCCGGTGACGTCCTGACTCGTGCCATTTCCATGCCTTGCCATGTCCTGCGACGTCCTGACACGTGCCATAGCCATGTCCGGACACGTCCTGCGACATCCTGACCCATGCAATGGCCATGTCCTGATGCGTCCTGACATGTGCCATGGCCATGTCTTGACGCGTCCTACGATGTCCTGACTCTTGCCATGGCCACGCCCTGCCATGTCCTGCAACGTCCCGACTCGTGCCATGGCCACGCCCTGCCATGTTTTGCGACGTCTCGACTCGTCCCATGGCCATGCCTTGCCACGTCCTGACGCGTCCTGACACGTGCCATGGCCATGTCCTGATGCGTCCTGACACGTGCCATGGCCACGCTCTGCCGTGTCCTGCGACATCCCGACTCGTGCCATCGCCACACCCTGCCATGTCCTGACGCGTCCTGACACGTGCCATGGCATGTCCTGATGCGTCCTGACACTTGCCATGGCCATGTCCTGATGCGTCCTGACACGTGCCATGGCCATGTCTTGACGCGTCCTGCGACGTCCATACTCTTGCCATGGCCACGCCCTGCCATGTCCTGCGACGTCATGAGTCCTGCCATGGCCACGCCCTGCCATTTCCTGACGTGTCCTTACACGTGCCACTGCCATGTCGTGACGCGTCCTGACACGTGCCATGGCCATGTCCTGACTTGTCTTGCAACGTCCTGACTCGTGCCATGGCCTTGTCTTGATGTGTCCTGACCCGTGCCATGGCCACGCCCTGCCGTGTCCTGCAACGTCCCGACTCGTGCCATCGCCACGACCTACCATGTCCTGACGCGTCCTGACACGTGCCATGGCATGTCTTGATGCGTCCTTACACATGCCATGGCCATGTCCTGATGCGTCCTGATACGTGCCATGGCCATGTCCTAATGCGTCCTGCGACGTCCTAACTCTTGCCATGGCCACGCCCTGTCATGTCCTGCGACGTCATGAGTCCTGCCTTGGCCACGCCTTTCCATGTCCTGACGTGTCCTGACACGTGCCACTGCCATGTCCTGACGCGTCCTGACACGTGCCATAGCCATGTCCTGACTCGTCCTGCGACGTCCTGACTTGTGCCATGGCCATGTCCTGACTCGTCCTGCGACTTCCTGACTCGTGCCATGGCCATGCCCTGACACGTGTCGACCCGCCGTCGCCCGACGCTACCGCTCAAACCACCCCGACTTTCCAGCACCGCCGCCAACGACCACCAACATAATTGCGCTTGACATGTTTCTAATCATTGGTTAGCAATAGACGTGGTGCAAGTGGTGCGGTTTGGAACGACATAGTGCGATGTCGTGCCATGGCCACATCTCGACACGTACAATTGCCAAGTCCTGACACGTCCTGACACGTACCATGACCAGATGTCGTGCCATGGCCACGTCTTGACACGTACCATGGCACAGTCCTGACACGTCCTAACACGTACCATGACCATACCCTTCCATGTCCTACGTGTCCTTACACGTACCATGGCCAGACACGTCCTGACACGTACCATGACCATATCCTGCCATGGCTTGCGACGTCCTTTCATGTACAATGGCCATGGCCTGACACGTCATGACACGTACCATGATCATATCCTGCCATGTCTTGCGACGTCCTGAATCGTGCCATGGCCACGTCCTGACGCGTCCTGACACGTACCATGGCCACGCTCTGACGCGTCCTAACACGTACCATGGCCATATCCTGCCATGTCCTGCGACATCCTGGCTCGTGCCACGACCACGCCCTGCTACGTCCTGACGCGTGCCATGGCCATGTCCTGTGAGGTCCTGCCTCGTGCCATGGCCACGCCCTGCCACGTCCTGACGCGTGCCATGGCCATGTCCGGACGCGTCCTGCGACGTCCTGACTCGTGCCATGGCCATGTCCTGTGACGTCCTAACTCGTGCCATGGCCATGCCCTGCCATGTCCTGCGACGTCCCGACTCGTGCCATGGACACGCCCTGCCATGTCCTGACACGTCCTGACACGTGCCATGGCCATGTCCTGATGCGTCCTGACTCATGCAATGGCCATGTCCTGATGCGTCCTGACACGTGCCATGGCCATGTCCTGACGCGTCCTACGACATCCTGACTCTTGCCATGGCCACGCCCTGCCATGTACTGCAACGTCATGAGTCATCCCATGGGCACGACCTGCCATGTCCTGACGTGTCCTTGCACGTGCCACTACCATGTCCTGACGCGTCCTGACACGTGCCTTGGCCATGTCCTGACACGTGCCATGGCCATGTCCTGTGACGTCCTGACTCATGCCATTGCCACGCCTTGCCATGTCCTGCGACGTCCCAACTTGTGCCATGGCCACGCCGTGCCATGTCCTGACGCGTCCTGACACGTGCCATGGCCATGTCCTGATGCGTCCTGACCCATGCAATGGCCATGTCCTGATGCGTCCTGACACGTGCCATGGCCATGTCTTGATGCGTCCTACGACGTCCTGACTCTTGCCATGGCCACGCCCTGCCATGTCCTGCAACGTCCCGACTCGTGCCATGGCCACGCCCTGCCATGTTCTGCGACGTCTCGACTCGTGCCATGGCCACGCCCTGCCACGTCCTGACGCGTCCTGACACGTGCCATGGCCATGTCCTGATGTGTCCTGACACGTGCCATGGCCACGCTTTGCCGTGTCCTGCGACATCCCGACTCGTGCCATCGCCACACCCTGCCATGTCCTGACGCGTTCTGACACGTGCCATGGCATGTCCTGATGCGTCCTGACACTTGCCATGGGCATGTCCTGATGCGTCCTGACACGTGCTATGGCCATGTCTTGACGCGTCCATACTCTTGCCATGGCCACGCCCTGCCATGTCCTGCGACGTCATGAGTCCTGCCATGGCCACGCCCTGCCATTTCCTGACGTGTCCTTACACGTGCCACTGCCATGTCGTGACGCGTCCTGACACGTGCCATGGCCATGTCCTGACTTGTCTTGCAACGTCCTGACTCGTGCCATGGCCTTGTCTTGATGTGTCCTGACCCGTGCCATGGCCACGCCCTGCCGTGTCCTGCAACGTCCCGACTCGTGCCATCGCCACGACCTACCATGTCCTGACGCGTCCTGACACGTGCCATGGCATGTCTTGATGCGTCCTTACACATGCCATGGCCATGTCCTGATGCGTCCTGACACGTGCCATGGCCATGTCCTAATGCGTCCTGCGACGTCCTAACTCTTGCCATGGACACGCCCTGTCATGTCTTGCGACGTCATGAGTCCTGCCAGGCCACGCCTTGCCATGTCCTGACGTGTCCTGACACGTGCCACTGCCATGTCCTAACGCGTCCTGACACGTGCCACAGCCATGTCCTGACTCGTCCTGCGACGTCCTGACTCGTGCCATGGCCATGTCCTGACTCCTCCTGCGACTTCCTGACTCGTGCCATGGCCATGTCCTAACACGTGTCGGCCAGCCGTCGCCCGACGCTACCGCTCAAACCACCCCGACTTTCCAGCACCGCCGCCAACGACCACCAACATAATTGCGCTTGACGTGTTTCTAAGCATTGGTTAGCAATAGATGTGGTGCAAGTGGTGCGGCTTGGAGCGACATAGTGCGATGTCATGCCATGCCACGTCTCGACACGTACAATTGCCAAGTCCTGACACTTCCTGACACATACCATGACCAGATGTCGTGCAATGGCCACGTCTTGACACGTACCATGGCACAGTCCTGACATGTCCTAACACGTACCATGACAATACCCTGCCATGTCCTACGTGTCCTTACACGTACCATGGCCATGGCCAGACACGTCCTGACACGTACCATGACCATATCCAGCCATGTCCTGCGACGTCCTTTCACGTACAATGGCCATGGCCTGACACGTCATGACACGTACCATGATCATATCCTGCCATGTCTTGCGACGTCCTGAATCGTGCCATTGTCACGTCCTGACGCGTCCTGACACGTACCATGGCCACGCTCTGACGCGTTCTAACACGTACCATGGCCATATCCTGCCATGTCCTGCGACATCCTGGCTCGTGCCACGACCATGCCCTGCTACGTCCTGACGCGTGCCATGGCCATGTCCAGTGAGGTCCTGCCTCGTGCCATGGCCACGCCCTGCCACGTCCTGACGCGTACCATGGCCATGTCCGGACGCGCTCTGCGACGTCCTGACTCGTGCCATGGTCATGTCCTGTGACGTCCTAAATCGTGCCATGGCCACGCCCTGCCATGTCCTGCGACGTCCCGACTCGTGCCATGGCCTCGCCCTGCCATGTCCTGACACGTCCTGACACGTGCCATGGCCATGTCCTGATGCGTCCTGACTCATGCAATGGCCATGTCCTGATGCGTCCTGACGCGTCCTACGACATCCTGACTCTTGCCATGGCCACGCCCTACCATGTACTGCGACGTCATGAGTCATCCCATGGGCACGCCCTGCCATGTCCTGACGTGTCCTTGCACGTGCCACTACCATGTCCTGACGCATCCTAACACGTGCCTTGGCCATGTCCTGACTCGTCCTGCGACGTCCTGACTCGTGCCATGGCCATGTCCTGACATGTGTTGACCGGTCGTCGCCCGACGCTACTGCTCGAACCACCCTGACTTTCCACCACCATCGCCAACGTCCACCAACATCATTGCGCTTGACATGTTTCTAAGCATTGGTTAGAATTAGACGTGGTGCGACGTGGTGCGGCTTGGAGCAACGTAGTGCGATGTCGTGCCATGGTCACGTCCTGACACGTACCATGGCCATCTCCTGACACATCCTGACACGTACCATGACCATTTCCTGCCATGTCCAGCGACGTCCTGTCACGTACCATGGCCATGGCCTGACACGTCTTGACACGTACCATGACCTTATCCTGCCATGTCCTGCAACGTCCTGACACATTCTATGGCCATGGCCTGACACGTCATGACACGTACTATAACCATATCTTGCCATGTCCTGCGACGTCCTAAATGGTGCCATGGCCACGTCCTGACGCGTCTTGACACGTACCATCACCATATCCTGCCATGTCCTGTGACGTCCAGACTCATGCCATGACCACGTCCTGACGCGTGTCATGGCCATGTCCTGCGACGTCCTGACTCTTGCCATGGCCACGCCCTGCCACGTCCTGACGCGTGCCATGGCAATGTCAGGACGCGTCCTGACATGTACCAAGGCCATAGCTTGCGATGTCCTGCGACATCCTGACTGGTGCCATGGCCATAGCCTGCCATGTCCTGCGACGTCCTGACTCATGCCATGGCAACGCCCTGCCACGTCCTGACGCGTCCTGACATGTGGCATGGCCATGTCTTGACACGTCCTGCGACGTTACGTCTCGTGCCATGGCCACGCCCTGCCATATCCTGCGACGTCCTAACTCGTGCCATGGCCATGCCATGTCATGTTCTCCGACGTCCCGACTCGTGCCATGGACACGCCCTGCCATGTCCTGACGCGTCCTGACACGTGCCATGGCCATGTCTTGATGCGTCCTGACTCATGCCATGGACATGTCCTGATGCGTCCTGACACGTGCCATGGCTATGTCCTGATGCGTCCTGCGACGTCCTAACTCTTGCCATGGCCACGCCTTGCCATGTCCTGCGACGTGATGAGTCATGCCATGGCCACGCCCTGCCATGTCCTGACGTGTCCTGACACGTGCCACTGCCATGTCCTGACGCGTCCTGACACGTGCCATGGCCATGTCCTGACTCGTCCTTCGACGTCCTGACTCGTGCCATGGCCATGTCCTGACAAGTGTCGACTAGACGTCGGCCGATGCTACCGCTCGAACCACCCCGACATTCCACCACCGCCGCCAACGACCACCAACATCATTGCGCTTGACATGTTTCTAAGCATTGGTTAGCAATAGACGTGGTGCGACGTGGTGCGGCTTGGAGCAACGTAGTGCGATGTCGTGCCATGGCCACGTCTTGACACGTACCATGGCCAAGTCCTGACACGTCCTGATACGTACCATGACCATACCCTGCCATGTCCTACGCGTCCCTACATGTACCATGGCCATGGCCAGACACGTCCTGACACGTACCATGACCATATCCTGCCATGTCCTGCGACGTCCTTACACGTACCATGGCCATGGCCTGACACGTCATGACACGTACCATGATCATATCCTGCCATGTCTTGCGACGTCCTGAATCATGCCATGGCCATGTCCTGCGACGTCCTGACTTGTGCCATGACCACGCCCTGCCAGGTCCTGATGCATGCCATGGCCATGTCCTGCGACGTCCTGACTCGTGCCATGGCCACGCCTTGCCACGTCCTGACGCGTGCCGTGGTCATGTCCGGACGCATCCTGACACGTATCATGGTTATATCCTGCCATGTCCTGCGACGTCCTGACTCGTGCCATGGCCAGGCCCTGCCATGTCCTGACGCGTCCTGACACGTGCCATGGCCATGTCCTGCGACGTCCTGACTCGTGCCATGGCCACGCCCTGCCACGTCCTGACGCGTGCCATGGCCATGTCTGGACGCGTCCTGACATATACCATGGCCATAGCTTGCCATGTCCTGTGACATCCTTACTCGTGCCATGGCCTTAGAATGCCATGTCCTACGACGTCCTGACTCATGCCATGGTAACGCCCTGCCATGTCCTGACGCGTCCTGACACGTGCCATGGCCATGTCTTGACACGTCTTGCGACGTTACGTCTCGTGCCATGGCCACGCCCTGCCATGTCTTGCGACGTCCTAACTCGTGCCATGGCCACGCCCTGCCATGTTCTGCGACGTCCCGACTCGTGCCATGGACACGGCCTGCCATGTCCTGACGCGTCCAGACACGTGCCATGGACATGTCTTGATGCGTCCTGACTCATGCCATGGACATGTCCTGATGCATCCTGACACGTGCCATGGCTATGTCCTGATGCGTCCTGCGACGTCCTAACTCTTGCCATGTCCTGCGACGTGATGAGTCATGCCATGGCCACGCCACTGCCATGTCTTGACGCGTCTTGACACGTGCCATGGCCATGTCCTGACTCGTCGTGCAACGTCCTGACAATTGTCGACCGGGCGTCGGCCGACGCTACCACTCGAACCACCCAGAAATTCCACCACCGCTGCCAACAACCACCAACATCATTGCGCTTGACATATTTCTAAGCATTGGTTAGAAATAGATGTGTGGGACGTGGTGCGGCTTGGAGCGACGTAGTGCGATGTCGTGCCATGGCTACGTCTTGACACGTACCATGGCCAAGTCCTGACACGTCCTGAAACGTACCATGACCATACCGTGCCATGTCCTACGCGTCCTTACACGTACCTTGGCCATGGCCAGACACGTCCAGACGCGTACCATGACCATATCCTGCCATGTCCTGCGACGTCCTTACACGTACCATGGCCATGGCCTCACATGTCATGACACGTACCATGATCATATCCTGCCATGTCTTGCGACGTCCTAAATCGTGCCATGGCCACATCCTGACGCGTCCTGACACGTACCGTGGCCACGTCCTAACGCGTCTTGACACGTACCATGGCCATATCCTGCCATGTCCTGCGACATCCTGACTCGTGCCATGACCACGCCCTACTACGTCCTGACGCGTGCCATGGCCATGTCCTGTGACGTCCTGACATTTGCCATGGCCACGCCCTGCCACGTCCTGACGCGTGCCATGGCCATGACCGGACATGTCCTGCGACGTCCTGACTCGTGCCATGGCCACGCCCTGCCATGTCCTGCGACGTCCCGACTCGTGCCATGGCCCCGCCCCGCCATATCCTGACGCGTCCTAACATATGGCATGGCCACGTCCGGATGCGTCCTGACATGTGCCATGGCCACGTCCTGCCATGTCCTGCGACGTCCCGACTCGTGCCATGGCCACGCCCCGCAATGTCCTGACGCGTCCTGACACGTGGCATGGCCACGTTCTGATGCGTCCTGACACGTGCCATGGCCACGCCCTGCCATGTCCTGCGACGTCCTGACACGTGCCATGGCCTTGTCCTGATGCGTCCTGACTCATGCCATGGCCATGTCTTGATGCGTCCTGATACGTGCCATGGCCATGTCCTGATGCGTCCTGCGACGTCCTGACTCTTGCCATGGCCACGCCCTGCCATGTACTGCAACGTCATGAGTCATGCCACAGTCACGCCCCGCCATGTTCGTACGTGTCCTAACAGGTGCCACTGCCATGTCCTGACGTGTCCTGACACGTGTCGACCGGCCGTCACCTGACGCTACTGCTCGAACCACCCCGAGTTTCCACCACCGTCGCTAACGACCACCAACATCATTGCGCTTGACTGTTTCTAAGCATTGGTTAGAATTAGACGTGGTGCGACGTGGTGCGGCTTGAAGCAACGTAGTGCGATGTCGTGCAATGGTCACGTCCTGACACGTACCATGGCCATGCCCTGACACGTCCTGACACGTACCATGACCATATCCTGCCATGTCCTGCGACGTCCTGACAGGTTCCATGGCCATGGCCTAACACATCATGACACGTACCATAACCATATCTTGCCATGTTCTGCGACATCCTAAATCATGCCATGGCCACGTCCTGACGCGTTGTGACACATACCATACCATATCCTGCCATGTCCTGTGACGTCCTGACTCGTGCCATGACCACGCCTTGCCAAGTCCTGACGCGTGCCATGGCCATGTCCTGCGACGTCCTGACTCATGCCATGGCCACGCCCTGCCACGTCCTGACGCGTGCCGTGGCCATGTCCGGACGCATCCTGACACGTACCATGGTTATATCCTCCCATGTCCTGCGACGTCCTGACTCGTGCCATGGCCACGCCCTGCCATGTCCTGACGCGTCCTGACATGTGTCATGGCCATGTCCTGCGACGTCCTGAATCGTGCCATGGCCACGCCCTGCCACGTCCTGACGCGTGCCATGGCCATGTCTGGACGCGTCCTGACATGTACCATGGCCATTGCTTGCCATGTCCTGCGACATCATGACTCGTGCCATGGCCATAGCCTGCCATGTCCTGCGACGTCCTGACTCATGCCATGGCAACGCCCTACCATGTCTTGACGCATCCTGACACATGCCATGGCCATGTCTTGACACGTCCTACGACGTTACGTCTCGTGCCATGGCCACGCCCTGCCATGTCCTGCGACGTCCTAACTCGTTCCATGGCCACGCCCTGCCATGTTCTGCGACGTCCCGACTCGTGCCATGGACACGCCCTTCCTTGTCCTGACGCGTCCTGACACGTGCCATGGCCATGTCTTGATGCGTCCTCACTCATGCCATGGACATGTCCTGATGCGTCCTGACACGTGCCATGGCTATGTCCTGATGCATCCTGCGACGTCCTAACTCTTGCCATGGCCACGCCTTGCCATGTCCTGCGACGTGATTAGTCATGCCATGGCCACGCCCTGCCATGTCCTGACGTGTCCTAACACGTGCCACTGCCATGTCCTGACGCGTCCTGACACGTGCCATGGCCATGTCCTGACTCGTCCTGCGACGTCTTGACTCGTGCCATGGTCATGTCCTGGCAAGTGTCGACCGGCCGTCGGCTGACGCTGCCGCTCGAACCACCCAGAAATTCCACCACCGCTGCCAACAACCACCAATATCATTGCGCTTGACATGTTTCTAAGCCTTGGTTAGAAATAGACGTGGTAAGACTTGGAGCGACGTAGTGCGATGTCGTGCCATGGCCACGTCTTGACACGTACCATGGCCAAGTCCTGACACGTCCTGAGACGTACTATGACCATACCGTGCCATGTCCTATGCGTCCTTACACGTACCATGGCCATGGCCAGACACGTCCTGACGCGTACCATGACCATATCCTACCATGTCCTACGACGTCCTTACACATACCATGGCCATGGCCTGACACGTCATGACACGTAAAATGATCATATCCTGCTATGTCTTGCGACGTCCTGAATCGTGCCATGGCCACGTCCTGACCCGTCCTGACACGTACCATGGCCATGTCCTCACGCGTCCTGACACGTACCATGGCCATATCCTGCCATGTCCTGCGACATCCTGACTCGTGCCATGACCACGCCCTGCTACGTCCTTACGCGTGCCATGGCCATGTCCTGTAACGTCCTGACTTGTGCCATGGCCACGCCCTGCCACGTCCTGACGAATGCCATGGCCATTTCCGGACACGTCCTGCGACGTCCCGACTCGTGCCATGGCCATGTCCTACGACGTCCCGACTCGTGCCATGGCCACGCCCTGCCATGTCCTGCGATGTCCCGACTCGTGCCATGGCCACGCCTCGCCATGTCCTGACGCGTCCTGACATGTGGCATGGCCACGTCCTGATGCGTCCTGACACATGCCATGGCCACGTCCTGCCATGTCCTGCGACGTCCCGACTCGTGCAATGGCCACGCCCCGCCATGTCCTGACGCGTCCTGACACGTGGCATGGCCACGTCCTGATGCGTCCTGACACGTGCCATGGCCACACCTTGCCATGTCTTGCGACGTCCTGACACATGCCATGGCCATGTCCTGATGCATCCTGACTCATGCCATGGCCATGTCCTGATGCGTCCTGATACGTGCCATGGCCATGTCCTGACGCGTCCTGCGACATCCTGAATCTTGCCATGGACACGCCCTGCCATGTACTGCAACGTCATGAGTCATGCCACGGCCACGCCCCACCATGTCCTGACGTGTCCTGACACGTGCCATTGCCATGTCCTGACGCGTGCCATGGCCATGTCCTGACGCGTCCTTACTCGTGCCATGGCCACGCCCCGCCATGTCCTGCAACGTCCCGACTCGTGCCATGGCCACGCCCTGCAATGTCCTGACGCGTCCTGACACGTGGCATGGCCACGTCCTGATGCGTCCTGACACGTGCCATGGCCACGCCCTGCCATGTCCTGAGACGTCCTGGCACGTGCCATGGCCATGTCCTGATGCGTCCTGACTCATGCCATGGCCATGTCCTGATGCGTCCTGATACGTGCCATGGCCATGTCCTGACGCGTCCTGACTCATGCCATGGACATGTCCTGATGCGTCCTGACACGTGCCATGGCTATGTCCTGATGCATCCTGCGACGTCCTATCTCTTGCCATGGCCACGCCTTGCCATGTCCTACGACGTGATTAGTCATGCCATGGCCACGCCCTGCCATGTCCTGACGTGTCCTGACACGTGCCACTGCCATGTCCTGACGCGTCCTGACACGTGCCATGGCCATGTCCTGACTCGTCCTGCGACGTCCTGACTCGTGCCATGGTCATGTCCTGACAAGTGTCGATCGGCCGTCGGCCGACGCTACCGCTCGAACCACCCAGAAATTCCACCACCGTTGCCAACAACCACCTATATCATTGCGCTTGACATGTTTCTAAGCATTTGTTAGAAATAGACATGGTAAGGCTTGGAGCGACGTAGTGCGATGTCGTGCCATGGCCACGCCCGGCCACGTCCTAACGCGTGCCATGGCCATGTCCTGACGCGTCCTTACTCGTGCCATGGCCACGCCCCGCCATGTCCTGCAACGTCCCGACTCGTGCCATGGCCACGCCCTGCAATGTCCTGACGCGTCCTGACACGTGGCATGGCCGCGTCCTGATGCGTCCTGACACGTGCCATGGCCACGCCCTGCCATGTCCTGCGACGTCCTGGCACGTGCCATGGCCATGTCCTGATGCGTCCTGACTCATGCCATGGCCATGTCCTGATGCGTCCTGATACGTGCCATGGCCATGTCCTGACGCGTCCTGACTCATGCCATGGACATGTCCTGATGCGTCCTGACACGTGCCATGGCTATGTCCTGATGCATCCTGCGACGTCCTATCTCTTGCCATGGCCACGCCTTGCCATGTCCTACGACGTGATTAGTCATGCCATGGCCACGCCCTGCCATGTCCTGACGTGTCCTAACACGTGCCACTGCCATGTCCTGACGCGTCCTGACACGTGCCATGGCCATGTCCTGACTCGTCCTGCGACGTCCTGACTCGTGCCATGGTCATGTCCTGACAAGTGTCGATCCGGCCGTCGGCCGACGCTACCGCTCGAACCACCCAGAAATTCCACCACCGCTGCCAACAACCACCAATATCATTGCGCTTGACATGTTTCTAAGCATTTGTTAGAAATAGACGTGGTAAGGCTTGGAGCGACGTAGTGCGATGTCGTGCCATGGCCACGTCTTGACACGTACCATGGCCAAGTCCTGACACGTCCTGAGACATACCATGACCATACCGGGCCATGTCCTACGCGTCCTTACACGTACCATGGCCACGCCCTGCCACGTCCTGACGTGTGCCGTGGCCATGTCTGGACGCATCCTGACACGTATCATGGTTTTATCCTGCCATGTCCTGCAACGTCCTGACTCGTGCCATGACCACGCCCTGCCACGTCCTGACGCGTGCTGACGCGTGCCATGGCCATGTCCTGCGACGTCCTGACTTGTGCCATGGCCACGCCCTGCCACGTCCTGATGCGTGTCATGGCCATGTCTGGACGCGTCCTGACATGTACCATGGCCATAGCCTGCCATGTCCTGCGACATCCTGACTCGTGCCATGGCCATAGCCTGCCATGTCCTGCGACGTCCTGACTCATGCCATGGCAACGCCCTGCCATGTCCTGACGCGTCCTGACACGTGCCATGGCCATGTCTTGACACGTCCTGCGACGTTACGACTCGTGCCATGGCCACGCCCTGCCATGTCCTGCGACGTCCTGACTCGTGCCATGGCCACGCCCTGCCATGTTCTGCGACGTCCCGACTCGTGCCATGGACACGCCCTGCCATGTCCTGACGCGTCCTGACACGTGCCATGGCCATGTCTTGATGCGTCCTGACTCATGCCATGGACATGTCCTGATGCGTCCTGACACGTGCCATGGCTATGTCCTGATGCGTCCTGCGACGTCCTAACTCTTGCCATGGCCACGCCTTGCCATGTCCTGCGACGTGATGAGTCATGCCATGGCCACGCCCTGCCATGTCCTGACGTGTCCTGACACGTGCCACTGCCATGTCCTGACGCGTCCTGACACGTGCCATGGCCATGTCCTGACTCGTCCTGCGACGTCCTGACTCGTGCCATGGTCATGTCCTGACAAGTGTCGATCGGCCGTCGGCCGATGCTACCGCTCGAACCACCCAGAAATTCCACCACCGTTGCCAACAACCACCAATATCATTGCGCTTGACATGTTTCTAAGCATTTGTTAGAAATAGACGTGGTAAGGCTTGGAGCGACGTAGTGCGATGTCGTGCCATGGCCACGTCTTGACACGTACCATGGCCAAGTCCTGACACGTCCTGAGACGTACCATGACCATACCGGGCCATGTCCTACGCGTCCTTACACGTACCATGGCCACGCCCTGCCACGTCCTGACGTGTGCCGTGGCCATGTCTGGACGCATCCTGACACGTATCATGGTTATATCCTGCCATGTCCTGCGACGTCCTGACTCGTGCCATGGCCACGCCCTGCCATGTCCTGACGCGTCCTGACATGTGCCGTGGCCATGTCCTGCGACGTCCTGACTCGTGCCATGGCCACGCCCTGCCACGTCCTGACGCGTGCCATGGCCATGTCTGGACGCGTCCTGACATGTACCATGGCCATAGCTTACAATGTCCTGCGACATCCTGACTCCTGCCATGGCCGTAGCCTGCCATGTCCTGCGACGTCCTGACTCATGCCATGGCAACGCCCTGCCATGTCCTTACGCGTCCTGACACATGCCATGGCCATGTCTTGACACGTCCTGCGACGTTACGTCTCGTGCCATGGCCACGCCCTGCCATGTCCTGCGACGTCCTAACTCGTTCCATGGCCACGCCCTGCCATGTTCTGCGACGTCCCGACTCGTGCCATGGACACGCCCTTCCATGTCCTGACGCGTCCTGACACGTGCCATGGCCATGTCTTGATGCGTCCTGACTCATGCCATGGACATGTCCTGATGCGTCCTGACACGTGCCATGGCTATGTCCTGATGCATCCTGCGACGTCCTATCTCTTGCCTTGGCCACGCCGTGCCATGTCCTGCGACGTGATTAGTCATGCCATGACCACGCCCTGCCATGTCCTGACGTGTCCTGACACGTGCCACTGCCATGTCCTGACGCGTCCTGACACGTGCCATGGCCATGTCCTGACTCGTCCTGCGACGTCCTGACTCGTGCCATGGTCATGTCCTGACAAGTGTCGATCGGCCGTCGGCCGACGCTACCGCTCGAACCACCCAGAAATTCCACCACCGCTGCCAACAACCACCAATATCATTGCGCTTGACATGTTTCTAAGCATTTGTTAGAAATAGACGTGGTAAGGCTTGGAGCGACGTAGTGCGATGTCGTGCCATGGCCACGTCTTGACACGTACCATGGCCAAGTCCTGACACGTCCTGAGACGTACCATGACCATACCGGGCCATGTCCTACGCGTCCTTACACGTACCATGGCCATGGCCAGACACGTCCTGACGCGTACCATGACCATATCCTGCCATGTCCTGCGACGTCCTTACACGTACCATGGCCATGGCCTGACACATCATGACACGTACAATGATCATATCCTGCCATGTCTTGCGACGTCCTGAATCGTGCCATGGCCACGTCCTGACGCGTCCTGACACGTACCATGGCCATGTCCTCACGCGTCCTGACACGTACCATGGCAATATCCTGCCATGTCCTGCGACATCCTTACTCGTGCCATGACCACGCCCTGCTACGTCCTGCCGCGTGCCATGGCCATGTCTGTGAGGTCTTGACTCGGGCCATGGCCACGCCCTGCCACGTCCTGACACGTGCCATAGCCATGTCCGGACACGTCCTGCGACATCCTGACTCGTGCCATGGCCATGTCCTACGACGTCCTGACTCGTGCCATGGCCACGCCCTGCCATGTCCTGCGATGTCCAGACTCGTGCCATGGCCACGCCCCGCCATGTCCTGACGCGTCCTGACATGTGGCATGGCCACGTCCTGATGCGTCCTGACACATGCCATGGCCACGTCCTGCCATGTCCTGCGACGTTCCGACTCGTGCCATGGCCACGCCCCGCCATGTCCTGACGCGTCCTGACACGTGGCATGGCCACGTCCTGATGCGTCATGACACGTGCCATGGCCACACCCTGCCATGTCCTGCGACGTCCTGACACGTGCCATGGCCATGTCCTGATGCATCCTGACTCATGCCATGGCCATGTCCTGATGCGTCCTGATACGTGCCATGGCCATGTCCTGACGCGTCCTGCGACGTCCTGACTCTTGCCATGGCCACGCCCTTCCATGTACTGCGACGTCATGAGTCATGCCACGGCCACGCCCTGCCATGTCCTGACGTGTCCTGACACGTGCCATTGCCATGTCCTGACGCGTCCTGACACGTGCCATGGCCATGTCCTGACTCATCCTGCGACGTCCTGACTCGTGCCATGGCCATGGCCTACACGTGTCGACCGGTCGTCGCCCGACGCTACTGCTCGAACCACCCTGAGTATCCACCACCGTCGCCAACGACCACCAACATCATTGTGCTTTACATGTTTCTAAGCATTGGTTAGAATTAGACGTGGTGCGACGTGGTGCAGTTTGGAGCGACGTAGTGCGATGTCGTGCCATGGCCACGTCTTGACACGTACCATGGCCAAGTCCTAACACGTCCTGACACGTACCATGACCAGATGTCGTGCCATGGCCACGTCTTTACACGTACCATGGCTAAGTGCTGACACGTCCTAACACGTACCATGACCATACCCTGCCATGTCCTACGCGTCCTTACACGTACCATGGCCATGATGGCCAGACACGTCCTGACACGTACCATGACCATATCCTGCCATGTCTTGCGATGTCCTTACACGTACAATGGCCATGGCCTGACACGTCATGACACGTACCATGATCATATCCTGCCATGTCTTGCGACGTCCTGAATCGTGCCATGGCCATGTCCTGACGCATCCTGACACGTACCATGGCCACGCCCTGACGCGTCCTGACATTTGCCATAACCATATCCTGCCATGTCCTGCGACATCCTGACTCATGCCATGACCACGCCCTGCTACGTTTTGACGCGTGCCATGACCATGTCTGTGAGGTCCTAACTCGTGCATTGGCCACGCCCTGCCACGTCCTGATGCGTGCCATGGCCATGTCCTGTGACGTCCTGACTCGTGCCATGGCCACGCCCCGCCATGTCCTGCGACGTCCCGACTCGTGCCATGGCCATGCCCTGCCATGTCCTGATGCGTCCTGACACGTGCCATGGCCATGTCCTGATGTGTCCTGACTCATGCGATGGCCATGTCCTGATGCATCCTGACACGTGCCTTGGCCATGTCCTGACGCGTCCTATGACATCCTGACTCTTGCCATGGCCACGCCCTGCCATGTACTGCGACGTCATGAGTCATGCCATGGGCACGCCCTGCCATGTCGTGACGTGTCCTAACACGTGCCACTACCATGTCCTGACACGTGCCATGTCCATGTCCTGACACGTTGGCGACGTTACGACTCGTGCCATGGCCACACCCTGCCATGTTCTGCGACGTCCCGACTCGTGCCATGGCCACGCCCTGCCATATTCTGCGACGTCCCGACCCGTGCCATGGCCACGCCCTGCCATGTCCTGACGCGTCCTGACACATGCCATGGCCATGTCCTGATGCGTCCTGACACGTGCCATGGCCATGCCCTGCCGTGTCCTCCGACGTCCCGACTCGTGCCATCGCCACGCCCTGCCATGTCCTGACGCGTCCTGACACGTGCCATGGCATGTCCTGATGCGTCCTGACACATGCCATGGCCATGTCCTGATGCGTCCTGACACGTGCCATGGCCATGTCCTCACGATGTCGTGAGTCCTGCCATGTCCTGCGACGTCATGAGTTCTGCCATGGCCACGCCCTGCCATGTCCTGACGTGTCTTGACACGTGCCACTGCCATGCCTTGACGCGTCCTGACACGTGCCATGGCCATGTCCTGACTCATCTTGCGTTGTCCTGACTCGTGCCATGGCCATGTCCTGATGCATCCTGACTCGTGCCATGGCCATGTCCTGACGCGTCATACGACATCCTGACTCTTGCCATGGCCACGCCCTGCCATGTACTGCGACGTCATGAGTCATGCCATGGGCACGCTCTGCCATGTCCTTACGTGTCCTAACACGTACCACTACCATGTTCTGACGCGTCGTGACACGTGCCATGGCCATGTCTTGACACGTTGGCGACGTTACGACTCGTGCCATGGCCACGCCCTGCCATGTCCTGCCACGTCCTGACTCGTGCAATGGCCACGCCCTGCCATGTTCTGCGACGTCCCTACTTGTGCCATGGCCACGCCGTGCCATGTCTGACGCGTCCTGACACGTGCCATGGCCATGTCCTGATGCGTCCTAACACGTGCCATGGCCACGCCCTGCCGTGTCCTACGACGTCCCGACTCGTGCCATCGCCACGCCCTGCCATGTCCTGACGCGTCCTGACACGTGCCATGGCATGTCTTGATACGTCCTGACACATGCCATGGCCATGTCCTGATGCGCCCAAACACGTGCCATGGCCATGTCCTGACGATGTCATGAGTCTTGCCATGTTCTGCGACGTCATGAGTCCTTCCATGGCCACGCCCTGCCATGTCCTGACGTGTCCTGACTCGTCTTGCGACGTCCTGACTCGTGCCATGGCCATGTCCTGACTCGTCTTGCGACGTCCTGACTCGTGCCATGGCCATGTCCTGATGCGTCCTGACACGTGCCATGGCCACGCCCTGCCGTGTCCTGCGACGTCCCGACTCTTGCCACCGCCACGACCTACCATGTCCTAACGCGTCCTGACACGTGCCATGGCATGTCCTTACGCGTCCTGACACATGCCATGGCCATGTTCTGATGCGTCCTGACACATGCCATGGCCATGTCCTGACGCTTCCTGCGACTTCCTAACTCTTGCCATGGCCATGCCCTGCCATGTCTTGCGACGTCATGAGACCCTGCCATGGCAACGCCTTGCCATGTCCTGACCTGTCCTGACACGTGCCACTGCCATGTCCTAACGCGTCCTGACACGTGCCATAGCCATGTCCTGACTCGTCCTGCGACGTCCTGACTCGTCCTGCGACGTCCTGACTCGTGTCATGGCCATGTCCTGACTCGTCCTGCGACTTCCTGACGCGTGCCATGGCCATGTCCTGACACGTGTCGACCAGCCGTCGCCCGACGCTACCGCTCAAACCACCCTGACTTTCCACCACCGCCGCCAACGACCACCAACATCATTACGCTTAACATGTTTTTAAGCATTGGTTAGAATTAGACGTGGTGGGACGTGGTGCGGCTTAGAGCGACGTAGTGCGATGTCGTGCCATGGCCACGTCTCGACACGTCCCATGGCCAAGTCCTGACACGTCCTGACACGTACCATGACCAGATGTCGTGCCATGGCCACGTCTTGACACGTACCATGGCCAAGTCCTGACACGTCCTAACACGTACCATGACCAAACCCTGCCATGTCCTACGCGTCCTTACACGTACCATGGCCATGGCCAGAGACGTCCTGACACGTGTCATGCCCATATCCTGCCATGTCCTGCGACGTCCTTACACGTACAATGGCCATGGCCTGACACGTCATGACACGTACCATGATCATATCCTGCCATGTCTTGCGACGTTCTGAATGGTGCCGTGGCCACGTCCTGACGCGTCCTGACACGTACCATGGCCATATCCTGCCATGTCCTGCGACATCCTGACTCATGCCATGACCACGCCCTGCTACGTCCTGACGCATGCCATGGCCATGTCTGTGAGGTCCTGACTCGTGCCATGGCCACGCCCCGCCACGTCCTGGCACGTGCCATGGCCATGTCCGGACACGTCCTGCGACGTCCCGACTCGTGCCATGGCCACGCCCTGCCATGTCCTGACGCGTCCTGACACGTGCCATGGCCATGTCCTGATGCGTCCTGACACGTACCATGGCCACGCCGTGACGTGTCCTGACACGTACCATAACCATATCCTGCCATGTCCTGCGACATCCTGACTCATGCCATGACCACGCCCTGCTACGTCCTGACGCGTGCCATGACCATGTCTGTGAGGTCCTAACTCGTGCAATGGCCACGCCCTGCCACGTCCTGACGCGTGCCATGGCCATGTCCTGTGACGTCCTGACTCGTGCCATGGCCACGCCCCGCCATGTCCTGCGACGTCCCGACTCGTGCCATGGCCACGCCCTGCCATGTCCTGACGCATCCTGACACGTGCCATGGCCATGTCCTGATGCGTCCTGACTCATGTGATGGCCATGTCCTGATGCGTCTTGACACGTGCCACGGCCATGTCCTGACGCGCCCTATCACGTCCTGACTCTGGCCATGGCCACGCCCTGCCATGCACTGCGACGTCATAAGTCATGCCATGGGCACGCCCTGCCATGTCCTGACGTGTCCTAACACGTGCCACTACCATGTCCTGACACGTGCCATGGCCATGTCCTGACACGTGCCATGGCCATGTCCTGACACGTTGGCGACGTTACGACTCGTGCCATGGCCACGCCCTGCCATGTTCTGCGACGTCCTGACTCGTGCAATGGCCACGCCCTGCCATATTCTGCGACGTCCCGACTCGTGCCATGGCCACGCCCTGCCTTGTCCTGACGCGTCCTGACACGTGCCATGGCCGTGTCCTGACTCGTCTTGCGACATCCTGACTCGTGCCATGGCCATGTCCTGATGCATCCTGACACGTGCCATGGCCTTCCTGACGCGTCCTACGACGTCCTGACTCTTGCCATGGCCACGCGCTGCCATGTACTGCGACGTCATCAGTCATGCCATGGGCACGCCCTGCCATGTCCTTACGTGTCCTAACACGTGCCACTACCATGTTCTGACGCGTCCTGACACGTGCCATGGCCATGTCCTGACACGTTGGCGACGTTACGACTCGTGCCATGGCCACGCCCTGCCATGTCCTGCCACGTCCCGACTCGTGCCATGGCCACGCCCTGCCATGTTCTGCGACGTCCCGACTCGTGCCATGGCCACGCCTGCCATGTCCTGACGCGTCCTGACACGTGCCATGGCCATGTCCTGATGCGTCTTAACACGTCCTAACTCGTACCATGACCAAACCCTGCCATGTCCTACGCGTCCTTACACGTACCATGGCCATGGCCAGACACGTCCTGACACGTACCATGACCATATTCTGCCATGTCCTGCGACGTCCTTACACGTACAATGGCCATGGCCTGACACGTCATGACACGTACCATGATCATATCCTGCCATGTCTTGCGACTTCCTGAATCGTGCCATGGCCACGTCCAGACGCGTCCTGACACGTACCATGGCCACGCCTTGACGCGTCCTGACACGTACCATGGCCATGTCCTGCGACATCCTGACTCATGCCATGACAACACCCTGCTACGTCCTGACGCGTGCCATGGCCATGTCTGTGAGGTCCTGACTCGTGCCATGGCCACGCCCTGCCACGTCCTGGCACGTGCCATGGCCATATCCGGACACGTCCTGCGACGTCCCGACTCGTGCCATGGCCACGTCCTGCCATGTCCTGACGCGTCCTGACACGTGCCATGGCCATGTCCTGATGCGTCCTGACACATGCCTTGGCCATGTACTGATGCGTCCTGACACGTGCCACGGCCATGTCCTGACGACATCATGACTCCTGCCATGTCCTGCGACGTCATGAGTCCTTCCATGGCCACGCCCTGCCATGTCCTGACGTGTCCTGACACGTGCCACTGCCATGTCCTGACGCGTCCTGACACGTGCCATGGCCATGTCCTGACTGGTCTTGCGACGTCCTGACTCGTGCCATGGCCATGTCCTGATGCGTCCTGACACGTGCCATGGCCACGCCGTGCCGTGTCCTGCGACGTCCCGACTCGTGCCATCGCCACACCCTGCCATGTCCTGACGCGTCCTGACACGTGCCATGGCATGTCCTGATGCGTCCTGACACTTGCCATGGCCATGTCCTGATGCGTCCTAACACGTGCCATGGCCATGTCCTGACGCGTCCTGCGACGTTCTAACTCTTGCCATGGCCACGCCCTGCCATGTCCTGCGACGTCATGAGTCCTGCCATGGCCACGCCTTGCCATGTCCTGAC